>SAYR01004057.1:325807-340619 GCA_004382745.1 Argopecten irradians irradians
TGATCCTGACAAGCGTTTCATAACCAACTAAAAATTCGGCACGTGTACTTGTAATGTGCATTGACCAGTGGACAGTTATATATTATATACAATGTGTACATATGTAATAATGTTTGTGTTGCGTTTGTGAAGACATATGTCTTACTTTATTAGAATTGATAAACTTAAGAAATAATTTAGAATCTACATTGTACAGTTTGTACATATGATACATTACACTTACTGTACAAGGTTATTAGAAGTTATGAGACTAGGGATTCCAACAGTATTTAAAGATTCTCCACCGCTGACAAATGGTATTTTTTCACTATCAAAAACAGGAGCAGACGATTTAGTGTTTTTCTTTAGTTACAAAAGTTACTTAATTTACACTATTACCACCATTGAAAATTTTGAGCTTCTAATTTTACTTAAAGTTGAAAATATCAAAAAGAATTAATTGCATCCCGAAAAAAATCTGTGACACTATATCCTATATCAATTTAAGTACTGATTGCGCATGTACCAAAGTCAAGAGAAATTATTTTATACTAGTTTTGTGTTAATTAGACATATGTACACGATTAAACACCAAGTATTGTTCAAATGATGAATATCATTTATGCTCTGTCGGCGGTGGAGCATCATTAAATTTTCAAATAGCGATTACCCATGAAATCGGGATTCAGTAATCCAATATTAATAGATACACAGTATTTAGAAACTTCTGATGGCAATGTTCTTAAGAAAGTACATTTATATATGCAATGATTGTTGAATACCCAATCAGTACTGTAGAACATGTAATCACATACCCTTTCTAATTCATCCATTTCTGTAATTCTTTTTGATATTTTCAACTTTAAGTAAAATTAGAAGCTCAAAATTTTCAATGGTGGTAATAGTGTAAATTAAGTAACTTTTGTAACTAAAGAAAAACACTAAATCGTCTGCTCCTGTTTTTGATAGTGAAAAAATACCATTTGTCAGCGGTGGAGAATCTTTAAATACTGTTGGAATCCCTAGTCTCATAACTTCTAATAACCTTGTACAGTAAGTGTAATGTATCATATGTACAAACTGTACAATGTAGATTCTAAATTATTTCTTAAGTTTATCAATTCTAATAAAGTAAGACATATGTCTTCACAAACGCAACACAAACATTATTACATATGTACACATTGTATATAATATATAACTGTCCACTGGTCAATGCACATTACAAGTACACGTGCCGAATTTTTAGTTGGTTATGAAACGCTTGTCAGGATCAGTGTTATAAAACATTGTCCATTTCATCTGATCAAGCAACTTTCTCGATTTCCTTGGTAAACATTCCACGTATTAAAGTGTAAAATAGCTCCATTTTCTTACCTGCCATTGTGTTTACTTTGGCCGGGTCCATTTTCTTATGTTTTGACAGCACAAGTTTAGTCTGTGGCCGAAGGAAATCCTACCGGAAGTGAAAATGAACCAACCACTGGATTCGCGATATTTATAAGGTATTCCCCGCTGACGTCATTAGATCACTCGGTATTTTCCGCCACTTGTTTTACGGAAATATCCAAGCGTACACGAAGTGTTCATTCAAGTCAAGTTCATATGTCACAAACAAGTTATTAGCTGTTGAATTCAATACCAATTATCAATGGAATAAGAAAAATCATATGACTGTATGAAAATCAACATATTTTTAAAAATGCAACATTTGATGAACATTCTAATTTGACTTCACGAAAAATATCTACATGTGTATGTAACCGTAAAATCCCCATGACACCATGCATGTATTGGAATGAAGTACTGATTATGCATCAACCACAAGCAAAAACAGTTTTTTATACCATTTTCCCCGGTTCCGATGGATTTTCGGTAGATTTTTTTTTAAGTTTTTTGGAAACAACCTGGGCCGTTTTCATTTATTCGGAAAAACCGGTTCGACCGTTGGTTAAAGTCATTATTAATTTCAAGTATAAAACCTGACGGACCTGCAGTTTTTTATACAGGCCTGTGAGGGCTTTGTCGAGGCTCGTCTGAAAACAATATAAAATCACCAGGTCCGTCTTTAATTAATAAACGAACAACTACATGTAGGTCCAAACAGTCAAACCTTATAATCGAAAACGGCCTTGGTCACTTAATTCTTTGTAAGGTCAATAAATCACGGCTTTTCAAATTCTGAACTATCTATTACGTAAAACTGATCAAGGAATAATTGCATGCATTCCAAAACACAGGGACCTGGCACGATTTTTTATACTAACAGTATACATATCTAATTCGTGATTTTGAAATTATAACCCTGAACAGGCAATATGCCAATGTCTACATTCACATAAAATCAACTCCCTAAATTAAATGATAAAGGCTCTACGATCTCAACAAATTACGGAAAAAAATAAGGAAATGGAACAAATTGACATATTTGAAGAGCTATATTTCCGCCATTTTTCTATAAAACCCCTTTAAAATCCATAACTTTTTGAAGACACAAAGTTTATACAACATAGGTATGAAAAATCAACATTTGTACATGTAGCGGGTGGAATTTGTTCATAAATGACAAACCCGCTGGGTTCAGATTCCTTTATGATGTATGTTTATTCCATTTTAAAAAACATCTTGTAAATATAATAACAACACAATTAGAATATTCACTCTCAAATCATATAATCATTCATTGATCAACCGAATCACGCGAATAATTTCAAAGACAAACTTTACATTTCACACAATACCGATAACGTATTATTGCAAAATAGATATGAATATATGAAAGTAAAAACATCACACTTAAAACACGTATGGTGTACTAATGTAATTGATGTATTCACTACAAAGTATACTAGCTCCGTAACGTCATGAGTACGACCATGCAAATCACAACAGATTGAACTACAATATAAAAGAACACACAATTCTTACTTTCATTTCAGAAATATATAACTTAGACATTTTACTCACTTTACACAATTACAATAATCGATCACATGTATACCAATACATGTTTATCCGTATATATTTCATATTTTAAAAATATCTAAATTATAATAATCACATTCAAACCATTTTACAATCGGTGGGAGAATAGAATATATGTATTTAACCAGATAAGAACAAATACTAGATAAACCGAAAAAGCAAGACTTACCAAAATTAATGAATTTCTCGACCGGGCAAACGAAACTTCCAACAAAGCACAGGGACGAAATTCAAATATCCAGAAATACAAAAGATGTATATCAAATACGTTTTAAAACTGACCAACTGACCACATAAACAATTCGTCAATGTCCGTAACAAGTCAATGTCTGTCGTTCTAAAAGTCTGTCCGTGATCACTACTAAGGGTACACAAAGCATTATACGTAACATACACTATAGAACAAACGCAGCGGGTGGAATATATACGATATATTTATCGCACCGCGAGTGCACCACGGCACGGCTATAGATACATACTAATATTATTATTCACTGCAAATTATATATTGCAAATATTGAAACATCTTTTCAAATAACAGCTTTCATATCACTTTTATTTAATTACATAATTCACTAAAATATGACCCTTACTACATACATACAGGTTTAAAGGCTGATACTTCTCGCAGGGACAAATATAAACTAAAAATTTTTCGATCTTTTGATGTCCAATATTCCCGCCATTTGAATCTTATTGACCTTGAAATTTTGCGTCATTTTATTTGTGTCTTAGAGCATGCTCTCTTCACATTCGATTCAATAACCTTTCTCTTGAAATTTTCTAAATTACGGTAAAAATTACGATTAAAAAAGTGAACGAAACGGCATATCTCATAAGGGCTATATTTCGGCCATTTTTCGAAATATATATATGTCCACTAAACCTGCCTTTATTATTAGGAGTTGTTGTGGGTTTTTTATTTTTATTTTTTTATGCCTAACATATATCAGGTGAAATTTTCTTCAGTTTGGAAGTTTCAGTTTATTGTAATAAATGCCCCGGATATAAGGAATTTTACATTGGAGAGACCAGTAATCACTGAGGGCCCGTGTCCGTGTACACAAACAACATATTAATGTACCCGGAGTACAGAAAAAATATTTAAGTGAACATTTGGATTATTTGCGGAAGAAAAGGTTTACTATATTTCCGTTCTAAAAATGTTAATATATTAATACATCCAAGAAAAGAACAAGAAAAACAATTTATTAGAACTCTGAAACCGAAACTGAATCGTTTGTTGTAATTGTATAAATCAAAATTGTTATATGTATAATTACCTCCTTAATATGACGTCCAAATACATACAATGACTATACTGGTCATGAACGTCATCATAATGCTATTAATTTAAAGCATCTGAAGAACATGACGAAAGCGCTAATGCTAAACTAACAAAGTCTTTCAATTTTTTATTTACTATACGTTTACCGGACACTGAGAATTTAATGTTATTCAATATTACACTGTATATTATAAAATCAACGACATATTATAGATTTCATATGGATGCCAGTGGAAAAACTGATGAAATCAGCTGTGATATTATTGTTAAATTCATACGTAGCCTGGGGTGGCTTGAAAAGGATCAATGTAAAAATATACAACAGCTAAAAGCAATGGATTAAGGCCAAAAAATAATATGTTGTTTAAGGTTACCCGACCGATCAAAGACTCCAGTTTCCGGCCATTGTTTTTAGAGTGAAAGACTCCCGCGACTACCCGTCCGCAATTTTTCCCCAATGTTAACCCTAAAGCAGACATATGGTTTTATACGGCCTAGTAAGAATTTATAAAGAAGAGGTTAGTTGGATGAGTATTTTAGACAAATACACTGATAAGTAGGCCTATGCAGTTTTAAATGTGTATACACGTATATATGTACATGTAGGTTGGAAAGCTTCAGGAGACGTCTTTCCCACTTAGCTTCAGCAGCTAAAGCAAAAAAAAAAAAAAATACACTTCTAGCAATTCTTCATGAACACGGTCATTACCGTTGGAAAGAGCAATAATTTTCTTTTCAAATCATCCTACTCAACTGTCACTAAGAGGGTAACAGTCCCGTTTCAACAAAAATGAACACAATTTAGTCTCAGTCGGGCCATGGAAATTGCCATGGTGCTTTCTCATCGCTCTACAATTTCAATTGCATTTAGATTGACTGAAATGAAAAGGTGTGTATTGCTCCGACACCTGACTTTTATTTGCTGTGACCATGTCGAAATCCATCCTCGATACTCCAGAGGTCAGTGCTCCACCGCCTACAGGACATAAATGATATTCATCATTTGAACAATAATTGGCGTTTAATTCGTGTATGTATAATGTCTAAATTAACACAAAAAAAATATAATATAATTAATTTTGCTTTATTGTGCGTTGAAAATCAGTACTTATTCATTATAGGATATAGTGCACGATTTTTTCGGAATACAATTAATTATTTTTCATAGTTTTAACTTAAAGTAAAATTAGAAGCTCAAACTTTTCAATGGTGTAAAGTGGTAAAGTAAGTAAACGTTTTGTAACTGAAGAAAAAATACTAAATGGTCTGTTGTTTTTGTAGTGAAAAAGTACTATTTGTCAGCGGTGGAGATCTTTAAATATAATAAATAACGCTTTGAAAATTAAAAGCTATAGAATGCAGTCAAAATATCCACAAAAGCGATAGACTGGTTCCCGCCTCAGTTACCTCCTTGTGAATTTACGTTTACTGGAAAACACCGGATTTTTTTCTTCTTTTTTCAATCAATAGCAAATTTTGCATTATTTTAGACAGCTGATAATCAATCAAGTCACGTTGCCAATTTGATCTATGAAAGAAATGAGCACTAGCGCTGTTTATTTTAATTTGTGTTATCGGGCTCGTATCGTAGTGTGGTACAAAACGCGTGGCGAATCCGGGCAGAATCCGGGCGTACACATTGCATATGTCATACCTTTAGTATGTCCCGTATTCAAAAGGAGCGTCAAAATGATTATGACTATTTCTTTTTACACTTCCGGTAACGCGCGTGTGGTTTCATGAATCAGAAAGAAACGTCTGGCTCAAACCTGTGAAATTTGCTTTATTTTAGAAGAGTTTATATGCGGGATACTTTGAATCGGTACACCAAGGGTATGATCGATAAACTCAGTTTTTTTTAATTCATGTCAAATAAATGAAAATGACGTTTGAATTTTATCACAATGCTCAACAACTTTCTGTTTCTAAGCAGATTTTAAGGTTCATGTAATGGCTTTAAAACAAGTGATATTTTGCAAGCTAAAACTCTGTACTGTGCTGCAATTGAACGGACTAATTTCATTATTGTTGGTAATATCCCTGGCTAACTGTCAGTCTCTACTGTTGATATGTAATTTGTGAAGCTGGTGTAAATAAGTAAAAATATGAGAAAAATGTATATTTCTGGAGAAGACATAGAACTCGGTGTGAAATTGCATTGATGGACCAAATACTGAATCCCAGTTAAAACGGCCCACTGTTAAAACGGCCCCAGTCAGAACGGCCCCACTGCAATAGCAGGCCCAGTCAGAACGGCCCGTTACAAAAAATTGTTAAAAAAGGAACACATGTTTATTTCAGCTTATATTAAGCGTTGATTTTGTTTATTTTATTTATATAGAATTTATATATTGTCTTGTACATTAATAATGATAGAAAAATAACGAAACACGGCAGCCAAGAACGTATATGAGAGCATATAAATCCTTGACGGCACTAATTTGTAACTAATCATTTCAATTATACATGTAGAATTTAATGCTAGATATTCTACAATGCTTGTTACAGTGAATTGTTTTAATTTTTGATAGGTTTTTCTTGCTGTGTTTTTGTTCTTTCTTTTGTACAACGTATTTTTTTAAAATTGGAAACTATTTTATTCTAACGAAACTACATTGTAAATTTACACTCTCCTGTAAAACATTTCTTTGGCAGAATAAATGTTAATTATGGATACTTTTTGTTTCTGATATTTTATTATTTAAGATTTCAACGAATGATCAAATTGGGAAACGAAATTGCGTGAAAAAGTTGTCACGGTTCTAGCGATGTACATTTAGTTTTTTAATAATAGTCAATGAAATATACGTGTTCATCACGGAGACTAAGAACGGACTGTGGATCATACGACACAATCATATTTCATTCGGAAAGCTTTAATTTATTTTTCCATTAGCTCTCGTAAAAAAACAAAAACATTAATAAGATGGCTTTTGCTGGAAATACTTTCAGAATTAACTTCAATACAAACATCTTATTATTGCATACATCTGTTTATTGCTAAGGTGTAATTATATTAAAAGGAAAGAGAAGGAGAATATTGCATTTTTGCAATAACGATAGTGAGGGTGAATTTTTATTTCCTTAAAAGTGCAAGTGTATGAAGATTCATACTTAGGAACCATTTTTTTTCGATTTCGCAAAATGTTTAAGTTGGTTCATTACTTAATGGCTTCTTACTTAATTGCAGCAAATATAAAAGAATAAAATAAATCTTTGTAACTATATTTCATTAGCCTAGAAAAGAACATTACTGTAATTAAGATTAAAGACAAGTTTTGGTGCTCTTCTTTCTCTACTACAATACATTTCAATTTTAATCAGAAATGTATGTTTTTATCAAAGTTGTGTGAGTGTGGCGCCGTTTTAACTGGGGCGTTTCTGCAGTGGGGCCGTTTAACCTTACTCCAAATAACTCATGCCATCGTGTTCAGTTTGTGACTATGCAGGTACTGCCAACAGTTTTTGCTTGTTTGGCAAAATCGCACCAAGCAAATAGCGCAGGAGCCAGTGGTAGTAAATGCAAATGGCTTTGCTAATAAATGGCGGTCGAAAATATCGACATATAAGGAGACATCTCAATTGATACAGTTTTTATAGAACAACCAATAGAGGGTTCTCTGAACATAACAGAAGACTCTTCACCGAAAAAAAATAGTTCAAGACAATCCTGTTTTGGGGCGAAATTGCAAATTTTCCGGAAAGAGCCTCAAAGTCACATTTTAACTATTTTTAGTGGCGAGCAGAAGATGACGCTCTGGGGCTCGCCTAATTGTTTTCCTTGTCGTGTGTAAGAGTCTGTGTTACTGCCGTTTATGCCTAGTGCGCTTATGAAATACCAGGTAAAGTGAGATCATCGTATTGAATAATATAGTTCTGTTTGGTTCTTGGCTTATAGGTTACATAACAGGCTTGATTAATAAACATGAATTACATATTAACTCTTTTGCAAACGAATTTACATACGCAATTTCGTAATCAGAAAGCGTACGTTGGATTAAACACTTATCAAAATAACCTTTGGAACTGGAAGCGTATAATTATAAACGCTTGATCTCTCTATTATATTCAAGCACCTCGCTGTTTTGTACACAAATACATAACGCTTTTATCGCTCAAAGAAATCCAAGCACGTCTCGCGATGAATGTACAGACGAAGCATTAAACAAGGTTCAAATAGTCAAAATATAGACACATTGTGAGCGCTATTATCATACGAGCGTTGTATCGGTTGTCGTATTAGAGCACCGAAAGAAGACACTTAATTTGAATCATTGATAATATGTGTCATGTTTAGTATAACATGGTTTTGTTGGGTATTTCTAGTGTAATTGCGCTACTGCACAATACATTTTTTTTCCAAAATCGCAACAAAATTCATATTTTTGCTAATCGTTACACTTAACACGACTGGCTTGCATGTAGTGTGGGCATGTAAACATCCAAATTACATTCGCTATGCGCGTGGGAAAACAACAAAATGGTTCAGGTCGCATATATACAGAATGCATTTTTAGGTTTTTTAGCCAAATATCTGTTTGTACAATATTTCCGATATTTTGTTAAAGCATGTGCTAAGTCAAGTGTGTCTTTAAATACTTGCCACACCTGCGCATCGTGCAAGTTGACTTTTATTTTCGGATTACGTGTAAGTACAGCTTTTTTGGGCTGATTTCTTCGTTGTATTTTACTTCTAATAATGATTTAAATGTGAATTCAACTGTGAATCTCTATTCGTGATTGTAATGCTAATGTAACAGTAGGGTAATTTTACAGAGAAAAAGCCAGACAAACTGCAAACTACTTTTCGGTTTTCATTATCGATTGTTACTGATACCTACTAGCCACTTTTATTAGTGCGAAGTGTACTCGCTTTTATTTTTATAATAGATTTCGCGTGATATCAGTGAATTTCCAAACCTTTCAAAAATATACTTAAGACATACTGTCAGTGATAATTACATATATCAAAGAACAGTGACAATACAAACCGTGCTAAAACGCGATTTGTTATGTATTAACTTCAAGCGGCATAATCCTACAACTCTTGCATCGCTCAACAATATTCTAAGCATCTGAATCAGGAAAGGCGTTCAAGCGTGGCACAGAGGAGTAACCATGTGCACAGAGCTAAGACAGTTGTTTCTAGTCGGTCGGACTATTTGAAACAGCGAATCAAGTCTGAGTCTATCGTATCAAATGTCTGTATAATATTAAACACGCTTTCTATGTAACAAAGAACATACTTAACAAAGTTCAAAGTATTTCACATTTTAAAGTATCTATGAATGAAAAAAGGAAAGTATTTATTACAAGCACCAAGGGTGTAAACCATCTATTGCAATAGTCCAGAGATAATGAGCGAGAGTGTACGTACAGCGGGGACACTGTTGCCGGAGAATGCTTTCATCTGGGACAATTCAGATTAGGAAGTAGTTAGTCGAGTCACTTAATGTCTAACAGCATATTTCTAGTTTTCGTAAATATTCTTCTTGTCATGTTCAGAGTACTTATAGTGGTATATTAGAGCATTGTATCAAATTTAAATGTCTTTACTTTATATGCTATATTTGTGATCCGCCATTTAAAAGCAGCATTTGCAATTTTACACAATAGGCTCTGCGCTATTCGCATGTTCCGGATTTTGCAAAACAAACTGTCTGGAGTACTGGGCTAGTCACTATGAAACGATAGCATTTTTATTTGGTGGCCATCAATAGCAATTCACAACGAGTTTCTATGTCTTCTAGAAATATCAATTTTTTTTCTTAATTTTACTGGAATCTTACTAAGCAGCTTCACAAATTAACTGTATCAACAGTAAGACTGACAGTTAGCCAGGGTATTTACAACAATTAATTGAAATTAGTTTTCTGTTTCAATTGCAGGCACAGTATGCGTTTTAGTGCATTGACAAAATATCACTGGTTAAGTCATTACATGAACCTTAAATCACGAGAAAGTAAAACTAAATTTCTGATGATATTAAACATTCTTCTTAATAAATTCCCCAAACATGATTCAAAGGAGTTAAACGTTAACGTTAAAGAGTCATTTCGTCACAAAAAGTACATGTTATGTAATCATAATATTGCTTATTCATAGACAGTTACCAAGTTAGAACACGGCGTTATGAATCAAAACTTCGTCGTCAGGCTATACTCTATACATTGCTTAAAGTAATATTGCATATGTTGTTGCTTATTGATTATGTTGTGTCTGTGGCGAAATGACTATTTTCACCGAAACTGATTCTGACAACTCTGAAGAACTCTTTTCGTCGGCAAAGTAGAACTCTAGTAAATTATTGAACTGCATTCGACTGGCAACTCTAGTGTATGTAGTTTATTTTAGTAAGAATAAAAATGTTTGTTATAGGGTAGCATTGACAAAAAAAGTGTTGGTCGATCGGCGGGAGAATTTTTAAAAAAAAAATTGATGGTTTTTTTTTTGTGTTTTCACTCTAAATGAATGGCCGTAAGGGAGTCTGAGATAGAAATAAGTGTTTTTCCTGGGATTTTGGGAAATTGCACCTGGTGAAAATTGGGAAAATTTTGTGCGATAAAAGATATGACAATGAGAAAAATTTAACGGTGTTTATGGATATTTTGGGAAAAGGTAAGGAATAAACATTATTCTTCTCTAAAAATCAAAGTGGAGAATGTATACTAAAGATACCACGTTCAGCACTTGAGATTTTCCAGAATTTTTTTTGGTTTCGTCACTACAAATAGGCGTCATCATCACTGATTTGGGAAATTTAGACATAAATGTTTGGAAAAAAATAACATGAAATGACATTGGGAATGGGGGCCCTTATTTCGACCAATAGTCGCGAGATATTAGGCGGAAAACATGGAAATCCCAGACTTTATGATTGTTTTTTTTTTTTCGCAATAAAGTGGAGACAAAATTTAAAGTCGGGGGTATAAAATATATGGTCGGTAGGGTTAACTACAGACATTTTTTATTTTTTTTTTGCCTACATTTGTACATGTAAACTCTTTGTCAGTCGAGTGCTTTTTCTCTCGAAGAATATGTTTCCAACAGCATTAGAGGTAATAAAACACCAAGAACTTTTGTCATTTATGTTGTGTCTAATGATGTCGACAATTTACCCTGGATGTTCATTATTTCAGGGAGGCGGTAGAATTGCAATTTCGGGGAACTTAATCTATATGCTTTATAAGTATCTAGCCCAAATCCATGCGGTACCTCAAGCCAGAGTATATCCGTAAAAAAGTACAGGTACCCATAATATTGAAACCCCTGATATGCCTCCGAAGTTTACTCAATATGACGTCTAATATTACGTTGAGTTAGAGTAAAACGTTTTCGGTTTAATATGGTTTGAACGGTGGGAGAACCTCTTAGTTTGTTTGTAAACTTTATTGATTAAAGACAGATTGATGATTTTATAATATTTCAAAGGAATCTTGACAGAAATCTCTATAACTATAAGCTTTTCTGTATAGACGAATAACTGGCCAGGTCAGTCAGAAATTATACAGGGAAATAATAACTTTAAAAAATGACGGAACAGGTTGTGCCAACTAAATGAAAATAGTTATCGCTCATTTGCCATTTCAAATCTGATTAAACTCTCCAATATGCATGGTTTTTGAAAACGATTTTTCACCTTCCGTAGAAATCTAATTTTTAGCATCACTCGGTTAGGAACACTGCACATTCGACTGCTCCAGGTAATAACTGTCGACTAGGGAAGTATCATGTATGTGATTCTTTTTCATTTCATTTAATTTCTAAGTGGGGAAACTAATGGTTTAGCAAATCTTTCATGCTCTCATTTATTTCTAAGAGGGGGGGCAGGGGACTTTCGGTTTGCCATGATTCTTCCCCTAGAAATAAATTGACAGTCAGTAGAGGTAAGGATCGAGACTAGCCAACAGTTACCCCTTCAAAGATAAATTTCAAAGGGGGGGGGGAAAGAATGAATAAATAATAGTTTACCTAGAATAAGTCGAGAGGAAAGAAATGATTGCTAGCAATAGTCCCCTAAAATAGGAGGAGTGGGGGAAGAATCACTAGCGCCTTTTTTCCCGAAAATTTTCGGTAGGGGGAAGGATTGGCTGTTACAACCAGGTATGGTGTCGTACCATTTCAATTCTTAATTATCAACCTACTGCTTAAAGGATCTGTGAATGCAGAGATCTCTTTCGAAACAGGATCTGTATTATTGAATTTTAATCTGTATTAACATTCAGAATCATTAGAATCTTGGCATTAAATGATCAATTATTTTGTGTTGTAATTGATTGACTGGCTAATAAGTTGATTAACGTAACTATTAGATGACTGCAACTGATTTGTCTGATTATCGGATAAAAATTTTATTGTGATTTCAGCAATTTTTCCAATAAAACAGCAATTACAGAGTGATTATGCCGTCCCATACACCTTTCTCCTTACAGATAACATTATTTTCACCATTTATAGTAAAAAAACTTTCAGAAAAACTTCAATGTTTCTTACTGCTTTAACAAAAAAGACAAAGTAGGCATGGTATATAGGCAATTTGAACACAAAATTGACCAATCATTTTTTTCGATTACAGACTGGAATAGGTCATCCAATTGGACGATGATTGACTGTTAATTAAATACGCACTGCAATATTCCTAATTGTGATTTCATGACCATATTATCATTATAAGAATAGTAGCTATGTACAACATGTATTTCTACTTTAATTTGTGTCTAAATTCAATGCAAAACAGTATGGTTTGAGGTCAATCACCTGAGATATAATTTTTTTTACCGTTTTTTGTTTTCCAGATATACTGAGCATCGACAGTTGTGACAGTAGAGATGGATTTCAGAGACTGCATCCGACATGGAAAGATGTAATGTGTGAGACTGAAGATTGAACGCATAATTGAAATATTGAACATGGGGTGAAATTCTGAGATCGAAACAAAACATGTACAGTATATGTAAATGTGACGTATTAAGATTGAACATGGAGTGGGAGTAAGAACTACATGTATATGAACATGTGACAAATGTTAAACGGGCTCTTTCAAAGATGTATCTGGTTTTTGACATGGGCCTGGTGCAGATGGTAAGATAAGTCCAAACACATTTGTCAGAAATGGACATGATCATTACATACTCTCTCAAGTCAATTCCCCAAAGACTTAGTTCACACTAATATGACCATACTACTTCTTTTTAGAGACGATGATACTGGACTATCATTGTTCATAGATCATCAGTTATTTCAGACGGGAACCCAAATGGTGAGTTGGGACAGATTGACGGGAATTCAAAGAGTGGTTCAGCTGGAAGGATTGTTTGTAAGCTTACTCAAGTAAACAAGGAAGACATTCGGACAGAAGGAGAATGACTGGTTACAGTAATGGTTACAAAAGTCATTCAAATGGAACCAAGCAAGGGGTGACATTAGAAGTGATTGTTGATACAAAATTTTTTAAAAGACAATCATAAGGTGACAATGAAAAAATAACTTAATGTTGAATAAAATTTAGATTGAGAATTGGTAAGGCAAGATCCAGCCATTGGCTGTGAAAATTTAAGCTTCATTAAAAATGAAAACTTATGAAAAACATAAAAGTACTAAAGAGTATGCATTGAATTCTGAAGTACGAACGCAAAAATGTATACATGTGATCAATGTAAACGCTCCTTTAAGGATTTTGTCAGTCTTTGTTAGCTGTGTGTGGGCGGACGTAAAAGAAACTCCAAACACACTGTCAGATGGACAAAGATCATTCATATTCTCTCAAGTCTGATCAATTTTTATGTCCGCAACGCACTGGCACAGTGAATATTGATCTTTCACATCTCTCTAGAGACTGATGGACTGAACGTCATTTTATTTAGCTATTATTCAGATCATTGCTATGGCCAACGGGACCCAAATGGGGTGATCATCGAAGGACATAAAGAGTGATCAACGATGGAAGGATTGTTTGTAAGCTCCATCAAGTAAAAATGGTTACTATCCAAACAGAAAGGAAATCGACTGGTTACAATGTTGAAAACATCTCAAATCCTAACGTGGAAATTTGGCCATCAGACATTTCGACAAACAACAGGGAAAGATGACAGGGTGATTTAATGTGATCGTGATGGCATTGAATTCTGCAAATGGAATCGTATAGGTTGGACAGAAAATAATAACTAAATATGTAAGAAAGTAGATGAAGAATTTGAAATAAGGAAGAAAACACTGCCAATGCAGGCATATATATAAGAGGAAACAGTCCGGGACAGCGATAGATGGAAAAAGGTTATGAATTTTTCCATTCTCCATTGAAGTGTAAGAATGTAAGATCAGTGGCTCATTAATAGATTTAATGAAAAGAAAGACAAAGATGTGGAAGTGTTATGAATGTGGTCGGAATGTTTTTCTTAAGAAGAACCTTTTGAACATTACACAACTCACGAGTGAAAGTATCCCGATCACGATTGATCAAATAGAAAATGGTTTTCTTGTCGAGTCGAGTGACACATTGATGTCAAGGAAATGCTTGACATGTACCAGAGAGAGACGATTATCTGTGTCAAAAAAGGTAAA
>SAYR01004057.1:340644-353554 GCA_004382745.1 Argopecten irradians irradians
ATTTGACATACTAAATGGGAAATTTTCTACTCTTTCAGCTCATGATATTTGCATAGTTTCTCGTCACTGATTCTTTTGAGAAAAAACATATTTTATAAACAAAAAAAAACATCTTCATCGCCGTGTTTAGCATAACAAGGAAAGGAAGGTGTCAGCTTTGAGATGTGCACAAAACTAATTATATCTTAAAAAAATTAACATTGGAGAGCTATGCAAATATAATGAGCTGAACATATAGATGAATTTGGAAAAAATCCACTAATAAAGAGATAAGAAAAATTCAAAGATAAAATGAAAATAAAACAAATATATAGGAAAATTTAACAATGCGGAAAGACTTTTGACCCGAAACTGTTGATGTAGCGTTTACGGTCATGTGCTATGTCTATTTTCAGATATTTTAACAGAAGTTTTTAAATAGAATTATATGAATCGTTGAAATAAAAAACAATGTATCGTCTCAAATCACATTTTATTCCAAACAGAAAACCAAACAACATTTATTCTTCGTGACGTCATCTGTACATGTATGCATATGTCTTACTTGTAATCGATGGAAATTCCTTGAACGTACCGTATTCGCACATTTGTATCACTCTAAAATGTATAAGAAACTAAGAATGATATAGGAAAAACAGACGGTCAGCAACCGAGATACATTGTATATCCTTTCGGTAAATAAATGATAGCGGTGGATTGGGGAACGAGAGAATGGTACAGCGATACGGTATAAGCACAGGGGTTTGGCTCTATAGATAGTTCTCTCTCTCTATCTATTTATCTCTCTTTATTTATATCATACAAGGTAATGCTGTGTCACAGTATTACATATATATATGTAATAGAGAGAAACATGTCTATAGAGCCTAACGCCTGTGGTATATATAACCGCAACATAGCAAGCCAAGTACCCAAAACAGTGATAGTATCGTAATGGCTACCGAGGTAGGTGTAATCGATAACTTCACTTCATATATTTCTTTATTTTAAGATAAGGAATTCGAGCAAATGATATAATTTTTTCCCGGTGCAGACTTTGTGCATTTTCAAATTCTATTTTTCAGAAAGATTAATAAGGCGAACGAGTCCGCATTAAATCGTATGCATGTATATGTGTAAGTTATTCACATTAATCAGAGAGAAATCTGAACAGTATTGCCAGCCGCGCGAGTACACCAAAAAGCCCGCGAAAAAATATCCTACAATCGACTAAAGTTGATTTGTTAGTTACTTATTTTTGGTGATGTCGATATTTATTGACGTACATTTGATATGTCGGTAATTATTAACATTCAAGCGAACGAGAGCTATTTGTCTAAGCATACATTTGTATTTAACATAAAACATGTTTTGTGCCTGTGCTTATTTCAACAGATAAGAATGCAACTGTCAATCAATGTTCTCGTATATTTATGATATTGATATATTGCGTTAATACCTGTGCATTTTATCGCCTTTTGTCCGTCGTTCTTCAGCCGTCCGTATTCTTAAATACCGCTACAGGTAATTCTCGAACAGTATTTGAGGTGATTTCTTTTCATTTATATGTCCCGCTTCCTATGAACATGCATATTGTAACTTAGGACAAATCAGAAAACAACATGGCTGACAGGCACCAATGCACATGCATTTGGAATTTTAAGTATTTTACTGCTACAAATAGACTTTTTATGCTCAATTTCGGCTGAAACGTCTTTTCACATGGTCAATTTTGCAATATAGATCTACCTGATTTTATTTATTCATTGATTCTAAACAAGTTGCCAAACATCCAGAAAATTATCTACTCTTACAGATCATACATCAGTAATTTTAATTTATATTTTTTTTTTAGAAAACCTTGTCCAAATTTGGTAAATATCCGTCGATAAATAAAGCCATTGTTCATAGGTGAAAAAAGTCGAAACCTTGGAGCAAACAATCACGTCGCCATTTTCCCGTCGAGCCGATCTGGAGCGCGAAAATGACGTTGCAGAATAGTTAGATGACGTCATCACTATTGTTAAACTGCCGAATTTCAGAGAGCCTAAAAAAAGGCCCTTTGGCACTCAACGGTAGTATCATAGAGCCTATATATAGGCTCTGTGGCACTCTAGGGGTTAATTCTTTGTAAGGTCAATAAATCACGGCTTTTCAAATTCTGAACTATCTATTACGTAAAAAGGAATAATTGCATGCATTCCAAAACACAGGGACCTGGCACGATTTTTTATACTAACAGTATACATATATATAGTCCGCTAAACCTGCCTTTATTATTAGGAGGTTGTTGTGGATTTTTTTTAATCTTTTTTATGCCTAACATATATTAGGTGAAATTTTCTTCAGTTTGGAAGTTTCAGTTTATGTAATAACATGCCCCGGATATAAGGAATTTTACATTGAAGAGACCAGTAATACACCGAGGGCCCGTGTCCGTGTACACAAACAACATATTAATGTACCGGAGTACAGGAAAATAAATTTAAGTGAACATTTGGACATTTGCGGAAAGAAAAGGTTTACTATATTTCCGTTCTATAAAATGTTAAATAATAATACCATCCAAAGAAAAGAACAAGAAAAACAATTTATTAGAACTCTGAAACCGAAACTGAATCGTTTGTTGTAATTGTATAAATCAATTGTTATATGTATAATTACCTCCCTTAATATGACGTCACAATACACAATGACTATACTGTCATGACGTCATCTTATGTTGTTAAGCATCTGAAGAACATGATGAAAGCGCTAATGCTAAACTAACAACGTGTTTCAGCAGGAGGCTGTTGTTTTCTGAACTTTCCAATACACAGGAGGCTGTTGTTTCTGATCAATTTCCTACCACAGGAGCCTGTTTGTTTCTCTGATCTTTCTAACACAGGAGGCTGTTGTTTCTGATCTTTTTCTAACACAGGACCCTGTTGTTTCTGACTTTTTCTAACTACAGGAGCCTGTTTGCTTCTGATCGTTTTTCTAACACAGGGGCCTGTTGTTCACTTGTAGTATTTGATATGTCACTAATCTTTATCTTGTGTTCTTTTAAAATACTTAATACATGTTACTGTAGACGTCTGTTGTTTCCTTACCTTCACTGAAAACAGAGGTGGGTCAGTAGGGTGTTTTCTTTTGTCAAACATTGTTTTGCCCCCTGTGTCATTGCTTACCAAACTCTCACGCAAGTATCTCTATTCAAGTAGCTTCTCTTTTCATATGTATCTTGCGGTAGTTTACGCAAATAAGCCTTCTTTGTTTGGAAGGAAGGCCTTATTACAGATATCAAGTTGCTATCAGCTTCTCCCGTATGTATTCCTGTAATGTAATGCCAGTAAATATTTAATTTTTACTTTGCTGTAATCACACAACTGTACAACTTGTACTTTCCTGCTTTTATGTATCCTGTGTGTTAAGCGATTTTAAAGAATCACTTTAGTTTAAATTTTTTCCACACAAGCCACAAGGTAGACTTTTCAGTGGAGTGTATTTCACGGAGTGTGATTCTTCAAGTTTATGATCCCCTTAAACGTGCTTACACAAAACTTGCCATTTAAATTCTTTCTCCTACTGTGTGGTAACCTTTTTGTGATAAGTTCAAGTTCACCAGAATATCGATACGATTTTGCCACAGACATGCACACAGATGTGAGGCTTTTCTGATGCATATGTGTCTGTTGGTGGTTTTTCTGTACAAATGTTTATCATTAAATTTCCTTCACAAACATCACACATGTATGCCTTCTCCTCTGGTGATCACTTCAGCAATATGATTTTTCACAACGGCTTCCCACGACCGAAAACGTACATCCACAGACTTTACAAATTATTTTTATTTGACCGCACGGACCTCTTCTCTTTTTCCTTTTTGACACAGATAAGTCGTCTCTCTCTGTACATTGTCCTAAGGCATTTTTCCTTGACATCAATGTGTCACTAGACGCGACCAAGAAAACCATTTCTATTTGAGTCATCGGTATCGGGATTATACCTGTCACTTCCGTGAGGTTTGTGTAACTGTTTCAAAAGGTTCTTTTTAAAGAAAACTATCCAGACCACATTCATAAACATTCCACATCTTTGTCTTTTCTTTTTCATTAAATCTATAAGAGCCACCTGTTACATCTTCATTCAACGCTTGAGAATGGAAAATTCATAACCTTTTCCATCTATCCGCCTGTCCCGCCGACTGTTTCCTCTTAATATATGCCTGCATTTGGCAGTGGTTTCTTCCATTATCAAATTCTCTCTCACTTTCGTCTACAGTATTATTATCTTTTTCTGTCATCTATATGATGTCATTTGCAGAATCCAATGCCAAGTCACATCACTATGAAATCACCCTTGTCAGTTTTTCCCTGTTTGTTTGTGAAATGTCTGATTGGCCAAATTTCCACGTAGGATTTGAATGATGTTTGTCAACATTGTAACCAGTTCGATTTTCCTTTCCTGTTGGATAGTAATCATTTTTTTCTTGGTGCGAGCCCGTTTCAAACAATCCCTCCATCGTGATCACTCTTTATGTCCTTCATGATCACACCTTTTGGGTCCCGTTGGCCATAGCATTGATCATCGAATTAATAGCTAATAAATGGGACGTTCAGTTCATCAGTCTCTTAGAGAGTAGTGAAGATCATATTCACTGTGCCAGTGCGTTTTGGGACATTCAATTGATCAGGACTGGAGAATATGAATGACGTGTCGCATTCTGACAGTGTGTTTTGGGAGTTTGGCTTTTCGTCTGCACCAACCATGGTCTTAACAAAGGCTGGACAAATCCTTAAAAGTGAGCGTTTAACATTTGTCACATGTATACATTTTTGTTTAGTTCGTACTCAGAATTTCAACTTCATACTGCTTATATACTTTATGTTTTCATAAGTTTTTCATTTTTAATGAAGGCTTTAAATTTTCACAGCATTGGCCTGGATTTTCTTCCTTACCCCAATTCTTCATCCTAATTTTTTCAACTATTAAAGTTATTTTCATGTCACCTTTATGATGTCCCTTTTGTAAATATTTAATGTGATCACATCATTCTAATGTCACCCCTTGTTGGTTCCATTTGAATGACTTTTGTAACATTGTAACCAGGTCATCTTCCTTTCTGTCGAATGGTCTTCCTGTTTACTTGAGTGAAAGCTTTCAAAACAATCCATCCAGCGTGGACACTCTTGAATTCCTCGTCAATCTGTGTCGCCACCTCACCATCTTGGGTTCCCCAGTCTGAGAAATAACCTATTGATCATGAAACATGATAGTCCCCAGTATCCCATCAGTCTCTAAAAGAGAGCTAGTGAATGGTCATACTTTAGTGTGACTAAGTCTTTGGCATTTGACTTGAGAGAGTATGAATTGATCATGTCATTCTTGACAATGTGTTTTGCGGACTTTATCTTAACCCATCTGCACAGCCATCGTCATTTATAACAATACATCTTTTGAAAGAGCGTTTACATTTGTCACACTGTCTATTTACATTGTATTGGTTCTTACTCCACTCCATGTTCAAATCTTAATAACGTCACATTCATATCTGTACATGGTTTGTTTCGATCTCAGAAATTCACCCCATGTTCAATATTCAATAGTCGTTTCAATCTTCAGTTCTCTCACACATTACATTTTTCATGTTCAGGGATGCAAGTTTGAAATCTCATCTCTATGTCAGCAACTGTCGATGCTCAGGTTTTATCTGGGGGAAAAATAAAAAACGGAAAAAAAAATTGATTTCACAGTGATTGGACCTCAATAACCATAACTCAAGTCTGTCATTTTGATTTAGACACAAATTATATTAGTAGAATACATTGTTGTACATAGTTACTTATCTATATAATGATAATAATTGGGTCATGAAATCACAATAGGAATATGCAGTGCTGTTATAATTAACAGTCAATCATCGGTCCAAATTGGATGACCTATCCGATCTGGCTAATCGAAAAAAATGATTGGTTCAATTTGTGAGTCAAATTGCTCCTTTATTCTTATGCCTACTTTTGTCTTCTTTGTAAGCAGTGAAGAGACCATTGAGGTTTTTCTGGACAGTTTTTTTAACTATAAATGATGCTGAAAAATATGTATTGTAATGGAGAAAGGTATGGAGGCATTCAACACTGTAATTTGTGTTTATTTGGAAAATTGCTGAAATCACATATTAAATTTTTAATCGATTATCAAATCAGTTGAGGGTCAGTCTAATAGTTACCGGGTTTTAATCACTTATTGCCAGTCCATCAATACACACAATAATATTGACTCATTTATGCAAGATTCTAATGATGTCTGAATATAATATAGATCTAAAATTCAAATAATACAGATCACCTGTTTCCCGAAAGAGGATGCTTCTTGATCACAGCATCCCCTTTAGCCAGTAGGGTTGGATATATGTTAGAATGAATATGTACGACACCATACTGGTGTTAACAGCCAATCCTTTCCCCCCTACCGAAAATTTTCCGCAGGGAAAAGGGCTAGAGCTGATTTCTTCCCCCACCCTTACCTATTTCTAGGTGGGGTACTAAATTGGCTAGCCAATCTTTCTTTCCTTCTCGACTTATTTCTTAGGGCGGAAACTATTGATTATTCTATTCTTTCCCCCCCTCCTTTGAATTTATTTGAAGGGGGGTAACTGTTGGCGTTTAGTTGATCCTAACCTCACTCTCAATTTATTTCTAGGAGTCTCTAAGAAAGTCCCCTCAAAATAATTGCAGAGAGTGGAAAGATTTGGGCTAATCCAATAGGTTTCCCCTCTTAGAAATAATTGAAATGGAAAAAAGAATCAGCTACATGATACTTCCCCTATCGACAGAATTATTACTGGAGCAGTCGAATGTGCTAGGGTTCCTAACTACGAGTATGCTAAAATTAGATTTTTATACGGGAAGTGTAAATCGTTTTTCAAAACCCTATGCGCATTTGGAGAGTTTGATCAGAGTTTGTGAAATGGCAGAATGAGGATAACTATTTCATTTACTTTGGCACAAACCTGTTCCGTCCATTTTTTTAAAGTTATTATTTCCTGTAAAAATTCTACTGACCTGCAAGTTTTCGGCTATAAGAAAGGCTTTAATATTATGATATTTTTAGCTAAATCACAATTCTTCTAATTCTAGAAAGAGGTCCCCCTGGTCAAACCATATAAACGAAAACAGTCTTTACTCTCTAACCAAGATAATTATTAGACGTTCGATATGAGAAACTTTCTGCATGGGCAATCAGGGGTTTCAAATATTAGGGGGTACCTGGTTTTTTGACCGGATACCTGCTGTGGGTACCGGCCTGGATTTAGGCTTAATTACATTATAAAGCATATAGATAGGTTCCCCCTTGGATAATTTGCAATTCTAGCCGCCTCTCCTGAAAAGATAATGAATCTCCAAGGGTAATATCTTTGACATCATTAGACACAACAGTAATGATCAAAGTTGTCTTGTTGTGTGTATACCTCTAATGCTGTTTGGAGTACATTATTCTCGAGAGAAAAGCATTCTGACTGACAGAGAGTTTGATCATTACAATGTAGGGCAAAAAAAAAATAAAATTGTCTGTAAGGGTTTAACCCCCCACGCGACCATAATTTTTTACCCCCCTTGACTTTAAATTTGTTGTCCCCACTTTTCTGCGAAAAAAAAAAACCAATTTCATTAAGTCTGGATTGTCTAATGGTTTTTTCCTGCTATATATTCGGGGTCCCGAAATAAATGGCCCCATTCCCAATTTGTATTTCTTCGGTTATTTTTTTCCAAATTTATGTCTAAAATTTCCCAAATCAGTGAGATGACGCCTATTTTGTGTGCACTGAAACAAAAAAATTCTGGAAATACCAAGTCTGAACGTGGTATTTTTAGATGTATACATTCTTCACACTTGATTTTTAGAGAAGGATAATTGTTTATTTTCTACCTTTTCCAAAATATCCCATAAAACACCGTTAAAATTTTTTTCATTTCATACTTTTATCGCCAACAAAATTTTCCGCAAATTTTCACCAGGTGGCCAATTTCCCAAAATGCCTCCAGGAAAAACACTGATTCTATTCACGACTCCGCTTACGGGTACGCCATCTTTTAGGAGTTGAAAGACACAAAAAAAAACCATCAATTAATTTTTTTTAAAAAATTCTCCCGATCGACCAACACTTTTTTTGTCAATGCTACCCTAAACAAACATTTTTTTTGTCTTACTATAAATAAACACATACACGGAGAGTTGCCAAGTCGAATGCAGTCATAATTTACTAGAGTCACTTGCCGGGACGAAAGAGTTTTTCAAGAGTGTCAGAATCAGTTGTCGTGAAATAGTCATTTCGCCACAGAGCACAGCATGAGTGCAATAAGCACAACATATGGCAATATTACTTAAGCAATGTTAGAGGTATAGCCTGCACCGAATATACGTTTGACATAAAACGCCGTGTCTAACTGCTAACTGTCTATGATAAGCCAATATTAATTGGATTACATTAAACCATGTATTTTGTGACGAAAATACTTTTAATAGTACTTTAGTTTATATTTCCTAAACTTAAATCTGCTAGAACAGAAAGTTGTTGAGCATTGGTGATTAAAATTCAAAACGTCATGTCATTTTATTTGACAAGTTGATAGAATAAAAAAACTTGAGTTAATCGATAATAACCTGGTGTATCCGATTCAAGTATCCGATAATAAACTCTTCTAATAAAGCAAATTTCACTTAGGTTTGAGCAGACGTTTTCTTTCTAGATTCATGAAACACAACGCGTTCGTTACGGAAGTGTAAGAGAAGTAATAAGTCGATAATCATTTTTGACGCCTACTTTAAGAGTACGGGTACATATATAAGGTATGACATTTGAATGTGTACGCCGCGATTTCTGCGGATTGCCACGTTCGTTTTGTACACACCTAGATAACGAGCCCGATACACAAATTAAATAAAGCAGCGCTAGTGCTTCAATGTCTTCATTAGATCAATGGCAACGTTGCTTGAAGTGATTATGCAGCTGTCCTTAAAATAATGGCAAATTTGTCCCTATGATGAAAAAGAAAGAAAAAATCCGATGTTTCAGTAACGCAAATCACTCAATGTTGATACACGTGGGTATTTACTAGTAATCCATGTAATTCAATGACACATATTTCTGAATATGACTGAACTGAAGGCTAAGGGCTCAGAAGGGCGCAGGCAGATGTTTTAAATGAATCATAGCACGGTATAGTAAGAGCGAAGCTCTACTTGTTATATTTTAGTTTTCTATTTCATGTAGAAGGCTAATGTAAGAAAATAGCAAAGGACTGCCACTTTAAACTATAGATTAGTATGTGAAGCGTACCAAGGAGGTAACTGAGACGGGAACCTAAGTCCTATCGCCTTTGTGGATTATTTTGACTGGCCTTCTATTGCTTTTAATTTCAAAGTGTTTTATTATTATTATTAAGTATTTTTTTTCACTATCAAAAACTAACAGAACCGATTTAGTATTTTTCTTTCGTTACAAAAGTTGCTTACTTTACAACCCTAAGTGTTTTCTATCATTTGGAAAGTTTTGAGCTTCTAATTTTACTTTATGTTAATTACTATGGAAAATAATTAATTGCTATCCCGAAAAAATTCGGTGCCACTATATTTCTCTAATAATGAATGAATGTACTGATTGCTCATGCACAAAAGGCAGAATACTTATTTTTTATATTATTTTTTTGTGTTTAATTAGACATATACATACACGATTAAACGCTCAAATTATTGTTCAATATGATGAAGTAATCATTTATGTCATTGTAGGCGGTGGAGCATCTTTATAAAAAACATTTCAAAAATGTTTCATTTCTCCTTTATGATTTTCATTAGTTAAATATATATTTCACTTGGGGAGCTAGTACCGCTGAGCAACGCAGGTAAACCGGATAGTACGAAATTTTTTTAGGCCTATACCATGCGCTGCAAAGTTTATTGATCTCAATATGTAACTTTTGCTTATATAGCATGTTACCCGGAACAGAGCTTTCGATTTTCGGCGCGCGACTTTGAAAAAAATCGATGATTTTAGAAAAAATATTTGGCCGACCTTTGACCGTACCCCTATTTTTTGTTATGCCAATGTAAGCCTAACAGACATAGATCTTATATTTTTGGCCGTAAGTCACTATGGTGCGGTTCAACGTGAAAGCTCTAGATTTAACACCAGCTGCGCGTGTTTCAATAAAACCACAGGGACCCTGGCCGAAAATTTTTATACCAATAGTATACTATTTATTATATATTTATAGTATCGAAGGGTATGAACCTCGGCAGTCAAAATAAACAGACCTATTTTTTAAAAAACCGTGAATTATTTTAATAAATTGGTTATATACAAACATTGACGGATAATCTTAGGCTTAAAGAGAAATAATTTGAATCTTTCCATTCGAGTGCTTGATCGAACAAAATTGCCAAGTATTATGACGAAATTATGGCTTGATGAACATCGAAAAATTTACGTGCAAAATATGCTAGTAGACATTTCCCTGTCCCGGTCGCGAAATGTCGTCTCGGCTCTAATGGTACCTTAGGGTCATACACCTCCAAAGGAGATTTGTTGGATGAATACAGTTATTGGAGGTAACTGGTTACCAACCAACAAGCATAGTATTTTTTTTGATTTTGGCTTGGGTTTTTGAGGTAGCCTCATTTAGAGCCGAGCGACCATTTTGACGCGGACAGGGAAATGGTCTACCTAGCAAATTTTTTTCGTAAATTTCCCGATTCAATCAATCAAACTTCGTCATACTTGTCAATTTTATTCATCAAGCACTCAACGGAATATAAATATTTTCTCTTTAAAATGTATAGATATCTTTGTCAATGTTGTATAGAATCATTTATTAATAATATATCATGGTTTAATTAAAAAATAGGTCAGTTTTTCTAGACTGCCGAGTTTCATACCCTTGATACTTAATTATAATATATGTATAGCTGTTAGTTTTCAAAAAAATCGTGCAGGTCCTGTGAATAAAACGGCCGCAGAGTGTAAACCTCAAATTACAAAATGTACGTAATTTGAACTAACTTGACTCAATTTTGCAACCCAACATACAGGGGTTCCCGATCACTTACGATTCCTTCATCCATAGTAAAAACCGAAGGCTAGCTGCTCATCGGAAACATCTGAACCAATCACAGGCCTTCAAAAGGATTTTTTGAAGACTACAGAGACAGAGCGACGACCTAACTTTCAAGTAACACAACTAACGGCACATTGTACCGTTATACGGCTGCTGTTAATGTACATATAAGTTGTCTGTTCTAATTCTTTGCTCCGTTTTTACTATGAGATAGTCCAGGGGGTGAGATCGTTAAATGATCGTAACTGACCTCTTTGAGTAATCGTAGGTATGGATTTTCGACATGGTTCAACAGCATATAAAATTCAGTGTGTCGAGCATGACGCACTATTTTTCCTTTGCAGTCAACTGAATTTGCAATTGAATTTGTAGAGGCATGAGAAAGTGGCATCATAAAATTTCCATGACCCGACTGAGGACATTTGTTTGTGTCTAATTTTGTTGAAACGGACATAGTTTACCCTCTTAGCTGACTGTTGAGTAGGATGATTTGAAAGAAATTTGGCTCTTTCCAAACGGTAAATGACCGTGTTCATGAATAATTTGATAGAAGTGTTTTTTTTTTTTTTTTTTTTTTTTTATTTTGCTTTAGCTGCTGAAGCTAAGTGGGATAAGACGTCTCGGTGAAGCTTTCTCAACCTAACTTATGTACATATATATAGCGTGTATACACATTTAAACTGTCTAAATATACTCTCCTACTGGCTATTTCTTTATAAATTCTTACTAGGCCGTAAAACAGGTATGTTTTTGGGTTTACTATTGGGAAAAATAGTGTTACGGTAGGTCTTGGGAGGAGTGTCTTTTAAAGAGTCTCTTTGCACTTCTAAATTTATGGCGCGGAACTGGATGTCCTTTGAATCGTCGGGTAACCTTACACAGACATATTATTTTTTTGGCCTTTATTCCATGTTTTGAATGCTAGTTTATATTTTACATTGATCCTTTTCAAGCCACCCCTTAATGTAAATGTATTAACAATAATATCACAGCTGATTTCATCAGTTTTTTTCCACTGCATTGGCCATATGAAATATAATATGTCGTTGTATTTATATAATACAGTGTATTATATTGAATATTCATTAATTCTCAGTGTCCGGTAAAACATATAGATAATAAAAAATTTGATAAACACGTTGTAGTTTAGCTTAGCGCTTTCGTCATTGTTCTTCGATTGTCTTAACAACATTAGAATGACGTCTGACAGATATTTCATCAACGTCATTTCCCGTTAATCTTGTTATTAACCAGATGGGAATATCTGGCTATGGAACTCCATCTGGTCAGCGTTGAATATTTGACGTTTCCGCGCGTCACTGAACAGATTATTATCACTGTATCACTTACGCTTCTATACATAACGGTCAAATATTTAAAAAGTGTTTTTTACAGTGTGCGGTCTATGAAAATCTAACGGTTATTATCGTGTTGACAAATTTAGCTCTGTATTAATAGAATACTATCGCTTAAATTTCATTTGTTCGCTTGTTTGCAAGCCGTTTTTATGGTGTTGACGCTATATTCAGAGCTGATGCTATGGCTTTGTTCGTTTTATTGTACTTGGTGTCGTCAACACTTAGCGCATAGCGGGGAAATTCAATTAAGATATACATGTATAGTTTTTGAATTTGGCAATGATCGTAATGGAAATATAAGTAATCAAACTGTTGACCAGATTGTTGACATACAGGTTGTAATGAAGCCATCCCTGTCCGAAAGATAAATATCTATGGCGCCCTAACGGGCGCCATTCTATTTTATTTTCCCTTCCGTTGATGGGCTTCATATCAACTGTAATGTCTAATACTGGTTAACAGTTTATTGGCTTAAAT
>SAYR01004057.1:359422-394362 GCA_004382745.1 Argopecten irradians irradians
CGGATTTTTTTCTTCTTTTTTCATCATAGACAAATTTTGCATTATTTTAGGACAGCTGATAATCACTCAAGTCAACGTTGCCATTTGATCTATGAAGACATGAGCACTAGCGCTGTTTATTTTAATTTGTGTTATCGGGCTCGTATCTAGTGTGTACAAAACGCGTGGCGAATCCGGGCAGAATCCGGGCGTACACATTGCAATGTCATACCTTTAGTATGTCCCGTATCTAAAAGGGAGCGTCAAAATGATTATGACTATTTCTTTTTACACTTCCGGTAACGCGCGTTGTGGTTCATGATCAGAAGAAACGTCTGCTCAAACCTGTGAAATTTGCTTTATTAGAAGAGTTATATCGGGATACTTGAATCGGTACACCAGGTATTATCGATTAACTCAGTTTTTTTCTATCATGTCAAATAAATGACATGACGTTTGAATTTTATCACAATGCTCAACAACTTTCTGTTCTAGCAGATTTAAGTTTAGGATATAACGTTAAAAGTCATTTCGTCACAAAATACATGTTAATGTAATCCAATAATATTGCTTATCATAGACAGTTAGCAGTTAGACACGGCGTTATGATCAAACGTATCTCGTCAGGCTATACCTCTAACATTGTTAAAGTAATATTGCATATGTTGTGCTTATTGCATATGTTGTGCTCTGTGGGCGAAATGACTATTTCACGAAACTGATTCTGACAACTCTTGAAAACTCTTTCGTCCCGGCAAGTAGACTCTAGTAAATTATGGACTGCATTCGACTGGCAACTCGCGTGTATGTGTTATTTATAGTAAGACAAAAAAATGTTTGTTTAGGGTAGCATTGACAAAAAAAAGTGTTGGTCGATCGGGAGAATTTTTTAAAAAATTTTATGGGTTTTTTTTGTGTCTTTCACTCTAAAATGATGGCCGTAACTCCGTAAGCGGAGTCTGAGATAGAAATCAGTGTTTTTCCTGGGCATTTTGGGAAATTGCCACCTGGTGAAAATTGGGAAATTTTGTGCGATAAAAGTATGAAATGAAAAATTTTAATGGTGTTTATGGAAATTTTGGAAAAGGTAGAAATAAACAATTATCCTTCTCTAAAAATCAAGTGTAAGAATGTATACTAAAATACCACGTTCAGACTTGGGATTTCCAGAATTTTTTTGTTTCGTCACACAAAATAGGCGTCATCTCACTGATTTGGGAAATTTAGACATAAATTTGGGAAAAAATAACAAGAAATACAATTGGGAATGGGGCCTTATTTCGGCCCCGAATATATAGGCAGGAAAAACACTGGAAATCCAGACTTAATGATTGATTTTTTTTTCGCAGAAAAGTGGGACAAAATTTAAAGTCGGGGGTAAAAAATTATGCTCGGTGGGGTAACCCTAAACAGACATTTTTATTTTTTTTTGCCTACATTGTAATGTCAAACTCTCTGTCAGTCGAATGCTTTTCTCTCGAGAATAATGTACTCCAACAACATTAGAGGTATAACACAACACGACACTTTTGATCATTATGTTGTGTCTAACGATGTCGATATTACCCTGGAGATTCATTATCTTTCAGGAGAGGCGGTAGAATTGCAATTTCAGGGGGAACTTATCTATATGCTTTATAATGTAATTAAGCCTAAATCAGGCGGTACCACAGCCAGGTACATCCGTCAAAAAGTACCAGGTACCCCCTAATATTGAAACCCCTGATTGCCCATCAGAAGTTTCTCAATATCGACGTCTAATATTACTTGGTTAGAGAGTAAAACTGTTTTCGTTTATATGGTTTGACCGGTGGGACCTCTAGTTGTTTGTAAACTTATGAATTAAAGACAGATCTGATGATTTTATAATATTTCAAAGGAATCTTGACAAAACTCTCATAACTATTAAGCTTTCTTATAGCGAAAACTGCAGGTCAGTCAGAATTTATACAGGAAATAATAACTTTAAAAAATGACGGAACAGGTTGTGCCAAATAAATGAAAATAGTTATCCTCATTCTGCCATTTCAAACTCTGATCAAACTCTCCAAATGCGATGGGTTTTGAAAACGATTTTCACCTTCCGTATGAAATCTAATTTTAGCATACTCGAGTAGGAACCCTGCACATTCGACTGCTCCAGTAATAATTCTGTCGACTAGGGGAAGTATCATGTAGCTGATTCTTTTTCATTTCAATTTATTTCTAAGGGGGAAACTATTGGTTAGCCAAATCTTTCCACTCTCTCAATTTATTTCTAGAGGGGGGGCGGGGACTTTCGGTTAGCCAGATTCTTCCCCCTAGAAATAAATTGACAGTGAGGTAGGATCAACTACCCAACAGTTACCCCCCTTCAAATAAATTCAAAGGGGGGGGGGAAAGAATAGAATAATCAATAGTTTCACCCCTAGAAATAAGTCGAGAGGAAAGAAAGATTGGCTAGCCAATAGTCCCCCCTAGAAATAGGAGGGTGGGGGAAGAATCAGCTAGCCCTTTTTCCCGGAAAAATTTTCGGTAGGGGGGAAGGATTGGCTGTTACACCAGTATGGTGTCGTACCATTTCATTCTTAACATTATCCAACCCTACTGCTAAAGGGATGCTGTGATCAAGAGATCCTCTTTCGAAACAGTGATCTGTATTATTGAATTTTAATCTGATATTATATTCAGACATCATTAGAATCTTGCATAAATGAGTCAATATTATTGTGTTGTATTGATGACTGGCAATAAGTGATTAAACCGGTAACTATTAGATGACCCTCAACTGATCTGATAATCGATTAAAAATTTATTGTGATTTCAGCAATTTTCCAATAAAAACACAAATTACAGAGTGAATGCCTCCATACCTTTCTCCATTACAATACATATTTTTCACCATTTATAGTAAAAAAACTTGTCAGAAAAACCTTCAATGTTCTCTTCACTGCTTACAAAAAAGACAAAAGTAGGCATAGGTATATAGGCAATTTGACTACAAAATTGAACCAATCATTTTTTTCGATTACCAGATCGGATAGGTCATCCAATTTGGACCGATGATTGACTGTTAATTATACAGCACTGCCATATTCCTATTGTGATTTCCTGACCCAATATTATCATTATAAAATAAGTAGCTATGTACAACAATGTATTCTACTTTAATTTGTGTCTAAATCAAATGCAACAGTATCTTTATGTATGGTTTGAGGTCCAATCACTGTAGAATCATTTTTTTTTCCGTTTTTTTTTTCCAGATAAACCTGAGCATCGACAGTTGTGACATAGAGATGGATTTCAACTTGCATCCCGACATGGAAAAATGTAATGTGTGAGACTGAAGATTGAACGACTATTGAATATTGAACATGGGGTGAAATTCTGAGATCGAAACAAACATGTACAGATATGAAATGTGACGTTATTAAGATTGAACATGGAGTGGAGTAAGAACCTACATGTATAGAACATGTGACAAATGTAAACGCTCTTTCAAAGATGTATCTGGTTATAATGGACATGGCTGTGCAGATGGTAAGATAAAGTCCCAAACACATTGTCAGAATGGACATGATCATTCATACTCTCTCAAGTCAAATCCCAAAGACTTAGTCACACTAGATATGACCATACCTACTCTCTTTTAGAGACTGATGGATACTGGACTATCATTGTTCATGATCATAGTTATTTCAGACGGGGAACCCAAATGGTGAGTTGGGACAGATTGACGAGGAATTCAAGAGTGTTCACGCTGGAGGATTGTTTGTAAGCTTCACTCAAGTAAACAGGAAGACCATTCGACAGAAAGGAGAATCGACTGGTTACAATGTTAACAAAAGTCATTCAAATGGAACCAACAAGGGTGACATTAGAAGTGATGTGATCACATTAAATTTTACAAAAGGACATCATAAAGGTGACATGAAAATAACTTTAATGTTGAAAAATTAGATGAAGAATTGGTAAGGAAGAAAATCCAGCCAATGCTGTGAAATTTAAGCCTTCATTAAAAATGAAAACTTATGAAAACATAAAGTATAAAGAGTATGAAATTGAATTCTGAGTACGAACCAAAAATGTATACATGTGACAAATGTAAACGCTCCTTTAAGGATTTGTCAGTCTTTGTTAGACATGGTTGTGCGGACGTAAAGCCAAACTCCCAAACACACTGTCAGAATGGACACGATCATTCATATTCTCTCAAGTCTGATCAATTGATGTCCCAAACGCACTGGCACAGTGAATATGATCTTTCACACTCTCTAGAGACTGATGGACTGAACGTCCATTTATTAGCTATTATTCATGATCATTGCTATGGCCAACGGGACCCAAATGGGGATGATCATGAGGACATAAAGAGTGATCACGATGGAGGATTGTTTGCGGGCTCCACTCAGGAAAAAATGATTACAATCCAACAGAAAGGAAAATCGACTGGTTACAATGTTGACAAACATCATTCAAATCCTACGTGGAAATTTGGCCAATCAGACATTTCACAAACAACAGGGAAAACTGACAAGGGTGATTTCAATAGTGATGTGATGGCATTGAATTCTGCAAATGGACATCGTATAGGTGACAGAAAAAATAACAATACTGTAGAGAAAGTAGATGAAGAATTTGATAAGGAAGAAACCACTGCCAATGCAGCATATATAAAGAGGAAACAGTCCGGGACAGCGATAGATGGAAAAGGTTATGAATTTTCCATTCTCAAGTTGAATGAAGATGTAACAGTGGCTCATTATAGATTTAATGAAAAAGAAAAGACAAAGATGTGGAAGTGTTATGAATGTGGTCGGATGTTTTTCTTTAAGAAGAACCTTTTGAAACATTACACAACTCACGAAGTGAAGTATCCCGATCACGATGACTCAAATAGAAATGGTTTTCTTGTCGAGTCGAGTGACACATTGATGTCAAAGGAAAATGCTTGGACATGTACAGAGAGAGACGACTTATCTGTGTCAAAAGGAAAAAGAGAAGAGTCCGTGCGGTCAAATAAAAATATTTGTAAAGTCTGTGGATGTACGTTTCGGTCGTGGGAAGCGTTTGAATATCATATGCTGAGTGATCACCCAGAGGAGAAGGCATACATGTGTGATGTTTGTGGAAGGAAATTTAATGATAAACATTTGTACAGAAAACACCGACGAACACATCAAGAAAAGCCTCATCTGTGTGATGTCTGTGGCAAAACGTATCGATATTCTGGTGAACTGAACTTTCACAAAAAGTTACACACTGTAGGGAAAGAATTTAAATGCAAGGTTTGTGGTAAAGCGTTTTTAGGGGATCATCAACTGAGATCACACTCCGGAATACACTCCACTGAAAGTCCCTACCATTGTGGCTTGTGTGGAAAAAAATTTAAACTAAAGTGTTCTTTAAAATCGCATACACACAGGATACATAAAGCAGGAAAATACAAGTGTACAGTGTGTGATTACAGCAGTAAAATTAAATATTTACTGGCATTACATTGCAGAATACATACAGGAGAGAAGCTGTACAACTGTGATATCTGTAATAAGGCCTTCACAAAGAACGCTTATTTGCTTAAACACCGCAAAATACATATGAAAGAGAAGCTATTGAATAGAGATACTTGCGGTGAAGAGTTTGGTAAGGCACATGACACAGGGGCACAACAATGTGACAAAGAAAACACACCCACCTCTGTTTTCAGTGAAGGTAGGAAACAACAGACGCCTACAGGTAACATGTTAAGTACTTTAAAAGAACACAAGATAAAGATTAGTGACATATCAAATACTACAAGTGAACAACAGGCCCCTGTGTTAGAAACCGATCAGAAGCAACAGGCTCCTGTGTTAGAAAAAGATCAGAAACAACAGGGTCCTGTGTTAGAAAAAGATCAGAAACAACAGGCTTCTGTGTTAGGAAATGATCAGAAACAACAGCCTCCTGTGTTAGAAAAAGATCAGAAACAACAGGCTCCTGTGTTAGGAAATGATCAGACACAACAGGCTCCTGTGTTAGAAAAAGATCAGAAACAACAGGCCCATGTGTTAGGAAATGATCAGACACAACAGGCTCCTGTGTTAGGAAATTATCAGAGACAACAAGCTCCTGATAGTGAACAACAGAAGCCTATAATGAGCAGTTCAAGCAAAGATTTGAAACACTTCTTGGCAGCAGCCAAACCAAAGCGGTATAAATGTCAAATACATCACTTCAGTGAGAGGGTAAAGGTTGCACAGTACATATTGGAAGGTGCACAAAAACAGAATGCACTGAGATGTTGCTTATGTGGCCGGATATTTTTCACAGAAAGCCTCCTAAATAGCCACCTTGAAGATCATCAGGAGGAGATGCAAGAGGTACAAACAGCCATGAACTTCCATACCGATACTTTGACTGAAAAAGATGCAGCACCTATTTCTACATCTAACAATGAAACAGAAGTACTAGTATCGGCAAATGCCTTGAGCTATGACGGATTTGATACAGAAACGAGGAAAGCATGTGGATTTGGCGACGGATATGGTGACAAATTCTGTGATGCAAACTACCAACAAAATCCTATGTTCTCTTGTAGTGTGTGTGGGTATAGGCTATTGACAGAGACAGCACTTGAAATCCACATGGGAAAGCACAATTGCGAACTTACCACTGCTGGAAAGACAACATACATATGTTATATTTGTGGAAAAAATATGAAACACAGTGTCACATTTACTAGACACCTACAAATGCATAGGGGAGAGAAACCACACAAGTGTCGGTTCTGTGGCAAGGCATTTGTTGAGAAAGGATCTTGTGAGAGACATATCCGGATACATTTGGGAGTAAAGCCCTGTCTTTGTGATGTCTGCGGCAAATCGTTTCGAACTTCTGCTGAACTGAACTTACACAAAAAGTTACATACGGTAGGGAAAACATTTAAATGCATTTTTTGTGATAAGAAGTTTTTATCGAATCCTGAGCTGAAAGCACATGTCGTAAGACACTCGAAGGAAACGCCCTACCAATGTGGTGTGTGTGGGAAAGAATTTAAATTGAAGATTTATCTGAAATTACACATGAGAATACACGCTGAGGTGAAGCCATATCAGTGCACAGATTGTGATTACCGCGGTGTAAGTAAACATGCGCTGAACTTGCATATCAGAATGCACACAGGTGTGAGGCCTTACAAGTGTGATTTCTGTGGTAAAGCCTTCACACGGAATGCTGCTTTAAAGAAACATGTTAGAACACATTCAGGACAGAAAATTGTTATGAAAAGTGATATTTGTGGTAATGAGTCTGGGAATATCATTAACTTTAATGAAACTACAGACTTTTTAATGTGAAATTCAAGAAAGTTACTTAGTACGCTTTTGAAAGCAGATATTCTGAGAACACAGATTTAAGGTCATACATAATCTTCTGATACAGATGCAAAAATTGAGATATTTGTGTTAATATTGTTTTGCTAGAAACATTTGAAAAACATGCCTGTGCATTATATACGGGTATGCACTATACCAACATAAATATGGTAGTAGATGAATCCTATTAAAAACACTATCATTTTGGTTAACTAGATCTATAAGCTGTGCCTCACAGGAGTCATACAAAATCAGTTACGTTGTGTCAAAGAAATGCAAAATGTTTACTTCATAAATAAAAAATGTTTGTTTTATATGGTCACGGTGACCTATTGCGATAACCTTTAGTCTGTCATCGACCCTCTTCCGTTAACGTTTGCTTGAGAACATGATGAAATAGTACTGAGCTAATTGGAACTTTGTATGCAACTTAAAGATGCTCCACCGCCGACAGAGCATAAATGATTTTCATCATTTGAACAATAACTGGTGTTTAATCGTGTATATGTATGCCTAATCAACATAAAAAATAACATAAAATAATTTATTTCGCCTTTGGTGCCTGCACAATCATTACTTCATTCTATATGAGATATAGTGCCAAGGAATTTTTTTCGGGATGCAATTTATTATTTTTTCTATTATTAACTTGAAGTAAAATTAGAAGCTCAAACTTTTCAATGGTGGTAATGGTGTAAAGTAAGTAACTTTTGTAACTGAAGGAAACTATTAACTCGTCTGCTCTTTTTTTTGATAGTGAAAAAATACCATTTGTCAGCGGTGGAGCATCTTTAAAGATGCTCCACCGCCGACAGACCAAAATGATATTCATCATTTGAACAATAATTGGTGTTTAATCGTGTATATAACAGTCTAATTGACACACAAAAAATAATTTAAGATAATTTACTTTGCCTTTGGTACATGCGCATTCAGTAGTTCATTTCATATAGGATATAGTGGTACGGATTTTTTTCGGGATGCAATTAATTATTTTTCATATTTTTAACTTGAAGTAAAATTAGAAGCTCAAACTTTTCAATTGTGGTAATGGTGTAAAGTGAGTAACTTTTGTAACTGAAGAAAAATAGTAAATCGTCTGCTCCTGTTTTTAATAGTGAAAAAATACCATTTGTCAGCGGTGGAGCATCTTTAAGAACGATAACATTTTGAGAAAATTTGAAAACTGAATATTTTTGACTGTCATTAGCCTACCATCATCAGATGGTGTGCTATTTAAATCGCCTTTCGTCCGTGGTCCGTCCTTCCGTCGGTTAACATTTCTATTTACCGCTACTTTTGAGAAAGTAGAAAAGGGATCTGCATGCATGTTCCCCCAGGGTCCTAGTTGTGTATATTGCATTGTCAGACCGATCGGTGAACATGATGGCCGACAGGACGCCTTCCTGGATTTTGATAGATGAAGTTTGCTACCGCTATTTCTTAGAAAGTACTTAAGGGATCTGTCTCAAATTTCATGTACAGGTTCCCCTAGGACTTTAGTTTGGCTCATTGCATTTTCGGACTGATCGGTCAACAAGGTGGCCGACCGGCCGCCATCTTGGATTTTGATAGTTAAAGTTTGTTACCGCCTTTTCTCAAAAAGTTCTGAAGGGATCTGTCTCAAATTTCATGTACAGGTTCCCCTAGGGGTCTAGTTGTGCATATTGTATTTTGGGATTGATTGGTCAGCAAGATGGCTGACAGGTAGCCATTTTGGATTTGGACGATTGGAGTTTGATACTGCTATATACATCTCTGAAAGTACTGAACAGATCTTTCTCAAATATCATATGTAGTAAAAGTTTTAAAAGTAGAGATAACATCCCTCTTTTCGTTGTCAGACATAGATCCTTCTTTAGTGGGCGCCAAGATCCCTCTGGGGTCTCTTGTTTATTTGATAGAGTATGTTGCTCTTTTTTTAACTATTTGACCTCCATCCTGTGCAAGCTCTGCCAGTGCAAATTTAGCTGAAACTTTTCTGAGATGATTCTATCTGGAGATAGTTTTGACTAGTTTTGACTAAGTTTTTTTATTTTTAGGCCAGCCTGAATTTCAAGGTGATTTTGAATGTCACCATTTTGAAAAACCTAGTAATTATTTTTCTCTCGGCTCCGCCGCCGACAGTATATAAACGATACTCATCATCTGATCAATAACTATGTAAAATCCTATTTATATGTGTAAACTACATATTTTAGTACATTGGATGATTGCGCAATAAATACTTGATTCCATATAGGGCATAGTAGCATGGACTTTATTCGGGACACAATTGATTATTTTTGATAACTTTTTCTTGATTTGAAATAAGAAGCTCAAACTGTAATGGTATAAATTAACTAACTTTTGTAACTGAAACAAAACACTTTGTGTGCTCCTGCGTTTGAAAGAGAAATAATACCATTCGTCGGCTGTTGAGCATCTTTAACTAAAGCCAAGTTTGTCAAATGACCATTAAGGTCTTGGGCCTCTTGTTTAAACAATGCAATGATCATGATCTTCAAAACTTTGTATTCTTCCATGTTCTAAATAATGATATAGTGGACCCGCAGTAATCTGGACACTGGAAAACTCACATCCAGGCAGAATCATCAGGGAACAGATTTTATCATTAACTTGGGGAAATGGAACCCGACAGTCCAGAAAATTCGCTATCTGGACACTTAAGACCGAGAACACAAGTATTCAGATTACCGGGGGTTCACTGAAATTAAATTTACTGTCCTTTTTTTATTTGTATGTTTTCTTCATATTAAAATACATGGTACCGGTAAATATTATTTTGGTTTCTTATTAAAGACCATACTGAAGTTTGATACAATTCTGAGGATTTCAGAAGAGGATCAACATGTATGAATTTTGATTATGTATAAGAATGTATATTATGTATAAAGACTTTGTTAAGACATATCATGCCTTTTGTTATATTAAAAGTAATTTTAGTAACAAACAATGAAAAGCTGTTGTTTTTTTCAAAACCATTGAAAAGCATTTTTAGCCCTAATCATCAGATGGTGGGCTATTCAAATCGCCTTTCGTCCGTGGTCCGTCCGTCCTTTAACAATTCTTGTTACCGCTAAATCTCAGAAAGTACTGAAGGGATCTGTCTCAAATTGCACAGGCAGGTTCCCTTGGGAGCTAGTTGTGCATATTGCAATTTGGAATTAATAGGCCGACAGGACGTCACCTTGGATTTTCAAATTCAAAGATAACGCCTTCACGCCCATCTGTCTTCAAATCTGTCCTGCAATATATATAATATGCAAACCTACACTGTACGGCCGATCAGGACCCAGCATATAAATTTTGAGACAGATCCTTTCTGTACATTGTACTTTTTGAGAAATAGTGATAATTTTCAAATGACAAAAACCCAAGATGGCTCCATTGTTGATTTATCGGTGCCAAAATGCAATATAAATAATTAGGTTCCTAGGGATACCTACATACAAAATCTAAGACAGATCCCTTCCATACTTTCTGGGAAAGATCGGTCTTTATCTTCAATTATCAAAATCAAAGATGACTACTTGTTGGTAATCTTATTGACTGATCGGTCTGCAAATGCGCTATGCACAAATAAGGTCGATCGGACATCTACATGTAAATTTTGAGACAGATCCATTCAGTATGTTCTGAGAAATAGCGGTAACAAACTTCAATTATCAAAATCCAGGATGGCTGCCTTTTGGTCATCTTGTTCACCGAACGTTCCCAAAATGCAATATGTACAACTAGGGTCCTAGGGGTACATATGAATTTTCAGACAGATCCCTTCGGTACGTTCTGAGCATCCTTTCAGTACGTTCTAAGAAATAGCAGTAACAGGAATTGTTAAAGATGCTCCACCGCCGACAGAACAAAAATGATATTCATCATTTGAACAATAATTGGTGTTTAATCATGTATATGTATGTCTAATTAGCACAAAAAATAGTATGGAGTAATTTCTTTTGCCTTTGGTGCATGCGCAATCAGTACTTAATTCCATACAGGATATAGTGCCACGGATTTTTTTCGGGATGCAATTAATTATTTTTCATATTTTAACTTGAAGTAAAATTAGAAGCTCAAACTTTTCAATGGCGGTAATGGTGTTCAGTAAGTAACTTTTGTAACTGAAGAAAAATACTAAATCGTCTCCTCCTGTTCTTGATTGTGAAAAATGCCATTTGTCAGCGGTGCAGCATCTTTAACGGACAGTAGAGCGGACGGCGGACGATGGCTACATGAATAGCCCACCATCTGATGATGGTGGGTTGTGAATGGAAGAAAACCAGGGATTGGATATTGCACCTGTAATAATTACTTGGACGAAAGGCGACAAATAATAATTTTTCACCAAACAGTAGTTAAAAAAGAAATAATTAAATTATTCATATGTTTTTAATTTAAAAAAAAATGGTGACTTCCGCATCTGCCCATCTTGGATTTTGGACAAACGAAGCAATGGCTGTTTGGGTGTCGAACACAACAATCAGAATTTCTCATATAAATCGTTAGAACTGAAGAACTTTAGAAGTGATAAATTATAACATGTGATGGTATCTTTGGTAGCCATCTTTTGAACTGATCCAAAACAACAACACAGTGTCAGAATTACCTTGGGATCATCTCGGACAATTTTCAGCAAAATCGCACTGGTGGCACTTGCTTAAGAAGTTCCAATAGTGTTTTCAAGATGGCGACCATCTGGAATTTCAGATCAACCCAAGAAATAGCAACACGCACTATAAATGACTGTCAAAAAAGTTCAGTTTTCGAACTTGTTCGAATTTTTTATCAATGTTAAGCTGTATATAAAGTTTCATCAATAAGCTCAGTGCTATATATTTTCGACAACTAATGATGTTCTCAAGAAAAAGTTAACTGAAGAGGGACGACGACAGGCAAAAGGTTATCGAAATAGTTCACCGCGACCTTATATAACCATCTGCATTTCTGTGACATACAAACTAACTGATCTTACATGACTCCACAAAGCACTGCATATAAATTGCTAGTGTGTTTTGTTTGGTCTACTATAGTGCACACTCGTGAATAATGCGCAGGAATTTTTTTCATGCTTATTTTGTTTAAAAAATATTAAAACAAAAATCTAAATATTTGCATCTTCATTAACAAGTTATTTATGTGGCCTTCAAATTAATGTAGATTTTTTATTTGAATGTTATATTGAAAATAGATTCATATTCCTGCTTATAGCTAAAGTTATCAAAAATTATACTATTTTATGCGTATCTTGTGGAAAAAATCGTATTTAAATCAAATCAGATTTGAATCATGTCTCATATTTTGTAATCAGTTAGGATCGAGAGCTCGGTCTCTACGGGTTGATTTTCGGACACTCCGCAAATCGCCTTTGGACCGACTCATAGAAAAGTGATTTCATAAATTTGTATTTGGAAAACCATTCGACGTCTTTCGATATTTTACCGTGACAAAGACGAGTATTACAACGACCGGAAATTTCATTGCGATAAATGTCTGTTCATAGCAACAGATTACCCTGTAAATCAAGTCATTTTAAGAGAGCGATTTCTTCACATAGTTCGCGTACAATAAGAAATCCCGGAATAAATCTCAGCGACAATTTTTCTATTCCAGTTAAAGTTAATCCACACAATAGATCGCGAAATTAAATCTTCGTGAAAATATGTTCATTTACAATAACTGTAATATATCAACTATTATCTTACGATGTATAACGCATACCATCTATATTTTTAAACAGAAACTTTATTTATCTACACAAATAATTGACCATGTATTTGAGAGAAGAAAATATTAATATATAATTCCAAAAGATTTATAACAATATATGTTTTTGCTATACAATTTATGAACACAGAATGAAGATAAATATCACATATAGAACTAAATGGTCACGTGATAAATGGTGACAGATGGTGGACTACATTAAAGATGCTACAGGAACACAATATTTACTTATATACACCTTAACTACCATTGAAAAGTTTCTTATTTTACTTCAAGATAAAAATATTAAAAATAATTAATTGCGTCCCGAATAAAGCATGGCACTATGTCCTACATGGAATGAGCACGCACCAAAAGCAAAATAAATGATTTCATATGTATTCTTGTAAATTAGACACACACACATACACATTGTGTATATAACAGTTATAAGTTATTGTTCAAATGTTGAATGTCATAAATGGTCTGTCGGCAGTGGAGCTTCTTTAATACAATATTCCTGTTAAATAATCAAGCAAATAATTAAGACTTCATAAGTAATTTGCTAAAATTTTCCGATTTCGTATTTAACCTTTAATCCATATAAAACATTTATTTACCTTTAATCCCTAAATCACTTATCTCATTGATAGAAAAATTAATATTTCTTAAATCAATAAATTTGAAGATCAGATATAGCCAAACTCCATTGAGAAGTTTATGAATAGAAGTATTTATATGAAAAAGCCGAACTAACATACGACAGAAAATGAAAAACAAATGACGTGTGTTGGACGTGGTACGTACAAATTTATAATAAGCCCAGCGAACCTTGGGCCATGAATCAAAATTAAGCCCAGCGAATTTTGGACCAGAGAATCAAAATTACGAAATCATCAATTCATAATGGACTAAATACACGATTAATTGTAAAGAATGAGACAAAAGTACGCGAAAAATTGCATGGAAAACGAAACACTTTAGATATACATGTATGGAGTGGTAAATATAAGTATGTAAAATGTATATATGACATATTAAAACCAAAAGGTTTTCTAATCCCATTCACATTTACATTCACTTAGACATTACATATGTTTAATCGTTAAAAATTAACAACAACAAGTCAACTAATAGCCTCCATCATTAAATGGTCACTACTTTTCTAAAACGGCTTTTAATTTTTAAAAATTGAAATGTAAAACGAGATTGGAAATTGTATAGTCGCGAAAACCATAAGCTTGCCGTTAATACTACACTCAACTGAACAAGTTAATTGAAATATATTAAATCTTAATTTTTATAACGCGGATCGTTTTATGTTCCCGCCGTCGTCCAAATTACCACGTCTTAGTTGAATATCACTGCGCTAGACGGCAAAACTTCACTCTTTTAAAACAAAGATTACGGAGGGAATCTTTTATTTATTTAGTGTTGTAACCTCATCTTAGGCCATCAAAATGCATTTTCATATGTAAATGTTGATTTTAAGAAACTTTTGGTGTTTTTTTTTTTTTTTTAAAGATAATGGACTTTTAAAGTGAACAGTCGGGCAAGGATGGCTAAAGTCGGTAAAAATGGTGTGAATGTATCCAGTATAATTTCTTATGAAATAGAAAAATAAAATCTCTCGCCAAAATCTGATGCGTACGAAGAAATTAATTTAAAGTATAGGAATCCTAAAACGTTCTCCCGGCTGACTATGTCCGTGGTTACATTTACACGCAGCCTCGCTTTCAACTTTATTTATTTCAGTGGTCAGAACTGGGAAACGTAAGCAGAACTTGGCCGTCGTATTAATATGTGAGAACTTTTGGAAGGCCAATGAACGCATTCAGACTGGTTTTCTTTGCCCGACTATTCACTTTAATATCAGTACACATTTATCAATAATTCATAATTATATGAAACATTTGTTTGAAACAACCATTCTCTTAACAAAAACAACGCTCATTTACTTGTGCGCAATATACAAATGCACATTTGTATAAAAAAAATGGAGACTCGATTTGGGAATCAGTATCTAGAACGTAGTTGGAATGAGAATGGTCAAAATGAATTAACGTTTTTTTTTCAATGGTAATATAACTAAAATCAAGTTTTATAAAAGAAATCCACAATATCCAAAATAGTCTTTTGAAACTATGACTACGTTCACGAAAATCTGGACTTTTGAAATCTACTTTTTAAACGACAACTTAATGGCAAGTTTATAAGAAAGTTAGAACAGACACATGATGCGCGAAAGTTTAGTTTTGGAGAACTATCCTCTATCCGATGCAGACATAATTTATTTCGATTAAGTTTAGCAAACCAGTCATCGTCCAGAACAAAAGTACTACAAACGTACTGACATGGTGGTTTGAAATAATAATTTTTCAAGAGGCGATTTGATGATTTCGATATAAACTAATATACTAGAGGTACTTTCGTTTTCCAAACGGCGATGTATTATTGAATTTGTAAGCCTAAAGTTTAACTGATCATTTTCCAAACGACGGATATTATTCAAAATGAACAAATATGAGATTCATGCAGTTTCAAACATTGTCTAATTATATGTATGAATATTACAAAATGGCTTGTGTTTGCCATTATCTTATCTATTTGCCGATGATTCGGATTAATGCCAAACATTGTTTTCATTTCCTTGAACTGATTCCGATGTTTTTGCGAATCATACATTTTCTAACGTTTCTAATTATATGTAAGGATATTACAAAATGGCCTGGGTTTGTCATTATCTTATTGATTCAATATTTCTGATTCCTTGAAATGATTCCGATGGTTTTGCGAATTTTTGCTTCTATTTGTCCGAACCCGGCCTTGGGGCTATTTTCTTCTTCCTTTTCATCTCATTCAGGCGTTTGGGAATGTTCATCAAATCCACGCACACCATAAATAGAGCTGGAATCGCGAACATAATGGATGCCAAGACACCCGCCATTGCTGCCGACGACTTCCGATCATCCGGGGCCGAGATCTTCTTTCTAATGGCCTCTACAATATAATAATATTATGTAAACAAGATTACAGTAAGAATTGCACACGTCCCCTGCCATCAATTACATTTTCTAATTTGTGACTGCTTAATTATGTTATCATTGTATAAGGTTTGAATAAATTCTGTTGAGGCGGTTTCAAGTTATTGTCCGGAAACAATAGCTTGTGAAAGAAATTATTTTTAGTGATAGTGACCTTTGTAGTTGACGTTTTGACCCCAAATTCAATCACAAGTTTTATTTTCACATATGCTACCATTGTGTGAAGTTTGATCAAAATCCATTTATTCGTTCTTAAGTCATCATCAGGAAACCAAATCCAGACAGACAGACAGACAGACAGAAAAGACAAGAAAAGACAGACGGACAGACAGACAGACAGACAAGACAAGACAGACAGACAGATATACGGGGATAAACATTTTAGTTTACTCCGACTTCACTAAAATTCTGTTTGGAAAACATTGAATAGATTGCTATAGTAACAGTTTTATATCGACTGGCCAGGCATGATTTTGGCTTGCAATAGTAATCTATGGTTTTTTTAGCTATTTATTGATTATTTATTCTTTTTAATGTAAGTAAACACATTTTTAACAAATTCATGATTATAACGTTTTTAACAAATTCATGATTATAACGTAGTGGTTTGCATTCCCTGTCGATTTTTTCCTATAAGATGTCTGTATTAAATGTATTACAACGTATGCTTATAACGCAGTTGGTCTATGTAGGTTCGTTATAACTATGTTTTTTTTGTAAACAGATGGATTATTATTATTATTATCATCATCATGATGGGTAAGGTCGGTAGGTCGCGATATTTTTTTTAGTGTCTTTCACTCTAAAGTAATGGCCGAACCGGAGTCTGAGATCGAAATCCCGACTTAATTTATATTGTTTGTAGAAAATTGGAAAAATATCAGGGTCGGGGGTAAAACATTAGGGTCGGTCGGGTAACCCTAAACAGACATATTTGTTTTGCCTTATCAAAGAATAAATACTCATATTGATACTAAAATTAATACATGTAAAAGTGACATAAATGAACAATAATTTTAGCAGAAAAAATAATTATGTCAGCATTAAATCTAAAAGCATGTAACGTTTAAATTGATTTCCCACTTTTCAAAAAAATGTGAAATAAAATGTCAACAATACTGTTCATAAACGTTAACTTACTCGCGGTCTTCTTCTTATCGACGGTTAGTTCTTTCTTTGTTTCCTCCATGACAGTCGCTAACTCCTCCTTGGTCAGATTTTTGATCTCTGGGACCTGTCTTCGTCGACATCGACATCGCTTCCGTTTACGTTTAAATTCATCTAGAGAAGTAGAGAAAGCAAAGTATATCATATTTTGCGAGATACAAACTTTTGCGTATTTTCGCTCGAGAGGTCAAGCACGAATACAACGGTTTCCCAAATAATTGGATCAACTGTTATTACAAAATTAAAATATATGGGTCACGGAAGTAATGTCAACGGTAGTTTCCTGCTGGATCCTTACAAACATATGTCTGTATATAATATGAATTACTTGAAGGTGTAAATATAGGGCAAAGAAGTTTTCGAGGCGATCTGCCCCTTAGTCCTTTACAAATCGCTGGTAAGGCCACATCTAGAATATGCATCACCGGTATGGTTTGTTATCTTTAAAAAAGACACACAGGCCATAGAAAATGTCCAACGAAGAGCAACTAAATTTGTGAAGTCAATTAAAGACATATCCTACACTGAAAGACTAATCGAGCTAGGACTACCAACACGCCAATATAGTAGTTCAGAATCATAAATGATATTGACCAATGTGACAAAAATAGTCAAACAAGAACTAGAGGTCACTCCAAAACACTCACCAAGGAGTTCAGCAGGCTGAATATCAGGAAACTATCCTTCACCCAAAGAACAATTAATACTTGGAACGACCTGACTGAGGGTGTGATTTCAGCCAGTACTCTGAACGAGTTCAATGACTAAACAATCTCTGAAAAAAGAAGAAAATAAAGTTCTGCTCCAACTGCTACTACGGCGAACCGGAACCGGAAGACATTCAAGAGATGGGTCAGAGAGGCGTCAGCCTATAAATTCAAAACGACCTCGAGGACAGGTAACAGGTAACTTTGTCAAGACACAAAGAGAAGATACACAATTACATGACGGTCACGAATGATAATATATGTATACTCAAATGTCATTTATCGCCAATAAATGTTTTCGCGAATATATTAAAATTAACGACGAATGCCGAACATTGGATAACACTTATTGGAAATTAATGGATTTCATTGAATGAAATAATCGAAACAGGAATAGCGATAAGAATAACAACATATAATTTCATGAAACGAAATTCATCCACGTCCTCTTTGACTAATTAATTCATGTTGTCATATACTAAAATTGGTACCCTTATAACCGAAATACCTAACAATAAACGTACACACCTGCTGAATAAATTCAAAGAAAAACTATACTCACCTACTGTCGCATGACATTGCTCTGACTGCAGTGACTCCCCGGGGCAAGGAGTGCCTCCGTGTTGTGGGGTAGGGTTGTCACACTTTCGGCATCTTGATCGAATGACTTCCTGGTTGACCAATGTGCATGAGCTCCATGTCCGCCATGATGCCCATCCTCCATCGACTTCAAAAAATATCATTTTCTTATTTTATTCAAAAACAGATATAAACACATTGTTTTATTCTAATCTACCAAAGTGAAAAAAAAAACCTTTAACGAAGTTTTTTTCAGCGATATAGACCGATGGATACAGGAAGGAACTGAGATCATTAATAGGGTAGTCTTCCCTACAAACTGGGAAGTAAAGCCGATTATTAAGTCTATTTTCTCTTTTGTATGTTGTATATCGGAAAGGCGACTGACTTTTAAAAATGATATGTTTCATCCTATCGTAATCTTTGACAATAGCTAACCTTTTGTATGGAGTTGAGTATTTTACTGCGTTATTTTTTTTACTTTATAGCATGTGTAATCATAATACTACAAATAATCGTAAAATTTGCTTTAAAAAGATTTTTTTCATGAGTTTTATTTTCAAGTACTTTCTATTTTGTTGATATTTAAACCAGTGACGTAATCTCTGTTTAAACATACAATGTATAGCTCACCATTAATTTTGTAGACATTTAATTTTCAATGTTAAGCTCTGAAATAAATTTTCATTTATATATTTTAATTTTTAACTTATTCTTTATATTGTGATTTTGGGCGGTATATATTAATATTAGATCTACATTGAAATCAAGCAAAAGCTAGTTTAGCGCTTTACACACAGAATAATTACTTGTTTTTATTTTCAACCAGTAAATTCAAATTTACATTATACAATTTATATCATCACTTAGCGAAAAAATATTTATACCCAATTTATAGATATGCACATATACTGATACAAATGCGGACACAGGTCACTGTGCACACACTGGTGACCGTAATGTATATTACGATCATCCGTCAGGAATATCATACACTAGTCATCCGGAAGGTATATTACGTTCATCAAACATAGATGTTGGAGATAATCGCTTCCATCTTTGGCTGATTTTGTTGTTTTATGATAACAGCGAAGTGTTTCCATTGGTACCCAGAGAATCATCTGTACCTTTTGTATCTATGCATAATTTCAGATACTGTATTTGTGAAAACAAACGATTTGAACACATGAGACGCTAGAAAAATATAGCCGAGATGACCGTTATATTTAACATGTTTTCAAAACCGGCTGACCGTAATATGTTATATGGATAACCGTATTACAAGACGATTTTTTTTACTTAAATATGAAAACTTATCCAAATTATAACGTACGGTTAATTTTAGAAAATTAAAGCGATACTTTCAAATTAAGCACGGATTTAATTATGAAAAATCTTGATAAACATATATGAAAGGGCATATTGAAGATTACTAGTAAATTCACAGAAAAAATGTCTGCATTGGCATTTCCATCCTCGATATTCAAGGAGTTCCGATCACTTACGATCTCTACACCCCTGGACTCGTAAGTGATCGGAACCCCTGGAATATCGGGGATGTGGTATTTCATTATTTACAGCTCACTTAGCATTATAACCTCTCATAACCTAAATGCAATTTAAAAAGAAGTCATCATCTGTTTCCCTTAATATTATAGCAAACATTATCATCAAGAAATCACCATGTAACGACATTGTTTATTGTCATACACTTTACAGTATAAAGTATTAACATTAAAATTAATTTTATTGCATCAAAATAAAGGGTCCAAGCAGATTATTATTACACAGGAAGCCGTCTGACATCAGCACAAAACAATTAATAATTTGGTAAATATTTTTGTGTATTGAAAGAATTGATATTGCTGGTAACGAGACATCGCCTAGCAACTTTCACTAAGAAAGATGGCGAGTGTGCGATATTGTAAGTTGGCTGTACCGCGATAACCTCAAAATCCTGAGGGTATTAGCTCCTGATTAAAGTAGTGATATTTTGCATTCACATATATCACTTCTTTGGTGTATTTTAACATATTTAAGTTGATAAAACGTGTGTATGTATCGGGGCTAAATTAGGTTTTACTGTTGAATCATATATCGATGTGCAGCTGGTAAATTTTGGCAAAATATGCGATAAAAGAATTGTGACTAAACAACCATGTCGGTATGTGTCTACAGCTTTTACAAGTAATTACCATTGGAAACTAGTCATCATCTTTTAATAAAAAACTTTTATACATTCTGACCAATATCAGAAACATCTTACTGACAATATCAAGCAAATGAAATAACTTTTAAACAATCATAAATGTCAAAGCGCGCATACATAGCTCCAAGTAATAAATACACATATTAATGAATAAAGCGTATTTCAAAAAGGTGAGAAATGTAGTCTGTTTTGTCATGTACGTAAGGAAGTTAAAACGTATAAATTTTAAAAAATGAAATGGGTTCCCGCCCCAAATACAAACCGTTCTCTCATTTTTTTAAAATGTTAATTTTACAGTTTCACTTTACAATTTCAACACATTGTCGTAAACCATCAAAACCACAAGAAACTGTTTTATTTTTAGTCAAGCAAGGTTAATCGTTTATATTTGCAGTCAATCTGAACAACCGGCCCCTGTATTTAAAATATTATTATGTGAAGGGACATTTTCAATACTCGAAATATACAGATATATCGGAAGTTAACCCATTCTTATAGTATTTGGAATCACTGTGACCTGATAGCAAATACCCACTATGGTCATTGGGTACAATGCTAAGGCTTCTTCGATCTCCGTCATGTATGCAGGACCCGAGGCCGTGCCAGTATAAAACAACTTATGTCTAGAGCTACTCGAATTGCTCTTATAGTAGGTGCATGCCCTTGTCTGACAAAAATACACACTTGAAAGATTGCACTTTCAATACCCAAACAACAGGCTCCGAAACATTCAGCTCTCTATGAAATTATCTGCCCAAAAGGAGATTTCCTGAAAGTTATATGAATACAGTGAAACGTGTTGCGTGAAGCTCTACGTACTTGGACATGGAGTCAGGAAGCAGTGATGCCATACTGTTATAATCCAGCCATCGCACACACGCTTTCGTGACTTTTTTCCGGAGCCACAGGTTTTTGAGCATTGGCCAAATGGACTCCACGGCGTACATTTGGGAACGACTGTCAGAGAGATTAAGACATGGCGTAAAACATTTCTGCACAATGCACTCGTAAAACATTTTTTGAAATAGCAAAAATGCACGAAATATGATATTTTGGGTAGACATTTAAAAAAAAGTATTCTCACCAAAACGATATTCTAACTGTAAATAATGTGTTCTGTTTGATCTACATTGATTGAAAATATGAAAAATGATAAAATTATACTCCGATAACAAAATGTCACAAATGTGACCCTGAACAATGTAATCAATAGAGGATACTCCTTGTTTATTGACGAATAACATTTACATTTCATCGAGTGGGGGTGGACTATTTATATTTTTCGTCGGTGAAGCAGGAGTGAATAATATAAACTGGAATCTGATTAACTCCACCGTACCTGGAAATATTCACATTCGCTACCCTAGTGTATTCAGTATGATACCCTCCCCAAAACCCTTCGCAGATCTCACGTCGTCACAATTGAAGTTTCCGCTAGTTTAGTTCCGTCTAGTTTCAGCCGACCAGTGAAAACCCGCTTTTTACATGTTAGCAAAGTCACGAAGGTTATAAATATTGACTATTTAGTACATTATGAAATGTTTTAGACTAGCTAAATCATGTACTTGCATACGTTGCTCCCCAAACAGGAACACGTGTGTTGTTTCTGCATGTCTCACAATTTTTAAATCATAAGCAAAGATACATTTCGATCAAAAGTACGAGCATGAACTATTAAACTTGTTGTCAGAACTAAGGAACAAATATTTCGCATATATGGTTATCTTTGACATTTTGGATATGTCAAATACAACATATTTGTTAAAGTGACCTGTCATTTTCTCGATCGGTTGATCAATGATACGAGATTTATCATTGGTTGCCTGTTATGCAAATGGAATAGATGCGGCTGCGGTGAACCAGCAGGTGTCGCAGTGCTACAACTTCATTTTGACGCTTTGGGGTTTCAGGGAGAGTAGCGTACCCATCAGTGGCATATTTAGAAAAAGTTCTGAAGTTGATACTTAGTTTGAGTGGACATGTACATGGATCATTACTAACTGGATATGAAGTGTATGTAATCGGGTGAACTTGGTACACGCCAGCGCGCGCGTATGCTGCACGGGCTGTGAGAGATTATGTGTGGCAAGTGAGAGAGTAAGACGTATGCGCGAACGTCTGTCTACCCGCACACGTACCCTTTCCCCAGTCATTCTGCACCAGACCAGCCAACCAAGAGCACCTGGTTCTCTGGTAAGTGTCCTGTATCAAAATGTTATATTTATGTCTGTACATAGTTCCTCGTGCTTTCATGCACAGTTCCATATAAATACTCAGCCTGCATGGAAACGTGTACATTTATATATATATTTATTGTAGACCTTCTCCGTTAAGACGCTGCAAAAGTTTTAAATGTAGCCACTACATTTTGTATAAATGCGCCGCAATTAGCGAATATGTAAGAGAAAGGTACAAAGATACAATGTATGTTAATAATACATCGTTTTGAATTGTGAGATGGCCCCTCAAACCGTCGAAGTCGTACTCCGAGTCTGTGTCTCTGTCGATGTTAGACATGTCTAATAAATTGGTGAGAGAACCTTGAATGAAACGTTGATTATTTATCATACAACGGCTACATGGATCATTACTAACTGGATATGAAGTGTACATGGATCATTACTATCTGGATATGAAGTGTACATGGATCATTACCGTCTGGATATGAAGTGTACATGGATCATTACTATCTGGATATGAAGTGTACATGGACCATAACTAGGTAGATATGAACTGTACATCAACAATAACAAGCTGGATATGAAGTGTACATGGATCATTAATATCTGGATATGAAGTGTACATGGATCATTACTATCTGGATATGAAGTGTACATGAACCATTGCTAGCTGGATATGAAGTGTACTTAGACCATTACTAGCTGGATATGAGGTGTACATGAACAATTACTAGCTGGATATGAAGTGTACATGGACTATTACTAGCTGGATATGAAGTGTACATTGATCATTACTAGATGGATATGAAGTGTACATGGACCGTTACTAGCTGGATATGAGGTGTACATGAACCATTACTAGCTGAATATGAAGTATACATGGACTATTACGAGCTCGGTATGAAGTGTACATGGGTCATTACTAGTTGGATATGAAGTGTGCATGGACCGTTACTAGCTGGATATGAAGTGTACATGGACTATTACTAGCTGGAAATGAAGTGTACATAGACTATTGCTATCTTGATATGATGTGCACATAGACCATAACTAGCTGAATATGAACTGTACATGAACCGTAAATAGTTGGATATGAAGGGTACATGGACTCTTACTAGCTGGATATGAAGTGTACAGGGGTCATTACTAGTTGGATATGTAGTGTACATGGACCATTATTAGCTGGATATGAACTGAACATTGACTATTACCAGCTGGATTTGAACTGTACATGGACTATTACTAGCTGGATATGAAGTGTACATGGACCATTACTAGCTGGATATGAAATGTACATGGACAATTACTAGGTGGAAATGAAGTGTACATGGATCATTATTAGCTGGATATGAAGTGTACATGGACCGTAAATAGTTGCATATGAAGTGTACATGGACCGTAAATAGCTGGATATGAAGTGTACATGGACCATTACTAGCTGGATATGAAATTTACATGGACAATTACTAGGTGGAAATGAAGTGTACATTGATCATTATTAGCTGGATATGAAGTGTACATGGACCGTAAATAGTTGGATATGAAGTGTACATGGACCGTAAATAGCTGGATATGAAGTGTACATGGACCATTACTAGCTGGATATGAAATGTACATGGACAATTACTAGGTGGAAATAGTGTACATTGATAATTATTAGCTGGATATGAAGTGTACATAGACCGTAAATAGCTGGGTATAAAGTGTACATGGATCATTACTAGCTGGAAATGAAGTATATACAGACTATTGCTTTCTGGATATGAAGTGTATATGGGCCATTACTAGTTGGACATTGATTGTACATAGATCGTAAATAGTTGGATATGAAATGTACATGGACCATTACTATCTGGATATGAACTGTACATTTGAAAATGGATGCATGATCAAATTAAATGTATACAGTTGTTTGTATCGGATAAGAACATTTTTCAACTGGAGAATATGGCCCTAACATATGTACTTACCTGGGCAAAGTTCTGTCGCGCAGGTTTCAAGTTGATCATAAGGAGCTTCTGAAATTGAGCAATATGGACCACCCATACCCGGTATATCGGAGCAGGCCAGGCTCCTCGTCCTCGAACTGTTGCCACATGTCGACGAACACGGACCCCAGCCGGCCCATTCTCCCCACGTACCTTTAGCTAAGAAAGATAATGTCAATCGTATTTCAATCTGATTAAAATTTTCTGTTTATGACTCAGGATCACAAAGTGCTGTGAAATTATCGGAAAAACACGGATATCACTACAATTTTGTGACCCTTGGATCATCCTCGGTACTTCATATCCACCCCTGGAATATGTCATAGAAAAACTGATGGCATCAGAAGATACGGGTTATTTGGTCCTTTGACAAACAAATCGCATAACGGTATGAGAGAGAGCGAAGCCCAACTTTAAAGCAACACAGTCAACCACAGTGTACCATCATACGGCTCTTTTGATGTACATGCCTTCAGTTATACTATGAGCTAGTCCAATGGGGTAGAGATCGTAAGTGATCGGAACCTCGGGAGTTTCGAGGATGCCTTCTGTTTTACTCCGAGACAGTCCATGGTTGGATATCACCTCTGTGATAGTAACCCCTGGAGTATCGAGGATGCCCTCGGATAGAATATCGTTATCCTTGATTTTCAAATATGAAAGAGTGTTAATAGTTTTATTTGCTGGCAAAGTTTTGCGTTTAAACGAATCAAATATACTGTTATAAACATAAGAATTAATAACAGTATTTATGTCTAAATGTCTTGCATACATATTGTATATGAGAGTTGTCGACCCTTCTCTGACGAATCGATCTTGCCCCAAAGAATTTAAATACGGTGTATTTGTAGCTGTAAATGTTATTGGGTTCACCAAGGGACAAGTATAGACTCTATCATTATATAGTAATTAAAATACGTATACAATACGCAAAGATATACATGTATATGAAAGTACAATACTTGTATCCGAAAAGTCCCTTTCACATATTCAAGGATGAAGCGCCGGATCACCACAAATCTGAATATTTGATCTTTCGTAAAGAATCCTCGATACTCCAGGGGCTCCGATCACTTGCGATCTCTACACCCCTGGACTATTTCATTTCATAGGAAAACTGCAGGCAGCAGAAAAGAACAGGTAATTTAAGCCTTAGATGCACATCAAAGAGCCATATAAAGGTACAATGTGGTTGATTGTGTGTTTTTTTTAAGTGGGACGTAGCTCTCTCTGTAGTCTTCAAAGGAAAATTTAGCTTACCTGTGATTGGTTCAGATTTTTTGCTCTGAGCTGCCTTCAGTTTCTCTATGAGATAGTCCAGGGGTGTAGAGATCGTAAGTGATCGGACTTACATTAGTTACATTAGAGGTATATCAACAGATTTATCCTAGCAGAAATGTCTTAATTTTGAATTTTTATATCATGTGAGAATTTATGAGAACTGTCTAGAAGTTTTAATTTTAATTATATCTATATATTACCGCATTGTCCTGGTGCCAGTGTGATATTGTCTATAGCTATTACTCCTATCTGGTCCTCTCCAATAATACCTTCAACGATTACCTGAAACTACATTACATATATTGTAGCACAATCTAAGATTGTATTCTAAAAATGAAGTCAATATTTTAGAAGATATTTTATTTAAACATGCAAATACAAGTTTGATATCAAACGTTTATTTACATTGTCAGATTCAAGCGATGACAGTTAATGTATACACATGGATAACACATTTAGTATTGTTTAAAAAATATTTACAACGAGGTGTGGGGATGTATGACGATTAACCAGTTTTAAATACTGTAATTTGCGAACGTATTTTAGAAAGGGCATAACTGTTTTAGTGCTGAGGCGTTGCTGGTGTCGTTGTTTTTATCAAAATGGAAATATTCGGCCTTTAATTGCAAATTTCGGTGTTCATCGTCTTGAAAACAAGCCCATTTGAACGATTTCAGAAGATAATCACGAAACAGTACAGTGAAAAGCCGACAGTGTTCGTTTTGGAAATAACTCTTGAATTTCCTACTTTTTACATGACGGTTTGTTGTTACGATGGCACCAAGTTACTGTACTTGGTGTGATGGCGGTAGCAATGTTACACATTTGCTGCCATTGCAGTAGCAAGATTTAATCTTTAAATTTAAGATTGAACTTACTGCGTGAAATAGTATGTCCTGTTGCATGTTGAAGTTTGGCGGTATATGTATATCTATCCCAGTCCCGTGCCATTTGTTGCCCTGATTGCCCGACTTGGACCAACGTGTGATATCGTTTCCAAAGTAGTCCATAACAAAGACGTTCAGAGTTCCCATATTCACTCCATGTATGAAATACGCGAACGTCATGCAGGAATAATTATAACTGCTCACTGAAATAAAACATACTTGTTAAAAATAACTAATTAAAATAATTTGATATTAGTAAAATTAACATAGCTGTTGCGAAGAAATTAATCCCTACATATAAACAAATACAGCGAAAGGTAAGCCAGGAATACAAGTGATACCCGATAATCCGGACATGTGTGTTTCCAGCCCAAACCATCTGAATAATTAATTTCATGGACCGCTGAATCCCATCTACTTGGTCAATTATTACACCCATTCCCACAAATTTACGTCCGGATTGTGAGTTTCCCGCACTATCTCATAAAAGTATTTTTTATGCTAAAAAAGAGAAATGCTTAATTAGGTCACTGTGGCCTACAATTTACATATACCATTTTATAAATTCTGTTTTTGTTTTAGAAAACGCACTATAAATTGTAGAACGAATATACGTACCCGGCCTACTATACCTTTCTAAAGACGACACCATTTTCTGTCTAAAAGTCTTTTGAGCTACAATATTGCAGCTATATCAATTGTAACTGGGCGAGAGTAGTGTACAGGCAGCTGGACTCCTATCGGCGATACATGAGGTACTGGTCCGCCGCTCTATCGACTGAGCTAAAGGGAAATCCCCCCTAACTAGAAACTAGAAGACCGTATTACTGTTTACAATAAAACCTGTTACACTATTCAAACGAATTCGACCCGAACACAGACAAACCAAGGTTATATCTTCAAAGAAGACTCTCAATCACATGTAGCTTTCGCTTGGAGTGGTCTACAATACCAAATGTAACAGGGAGAGAGTATTATAATGTGCCGCCAGCCGGGCTCGAACCCGCAGTCCCGGATTTACCAGTCCTTCGCTCTAAAGACTGAGCTTCTGGGAAATTCACCCTAGCGCGAAGCTAGAAGGCGACCTTATTACTATTTACAATTAAAACCTCCTGCAAGATTAATTAGTACGATTAGTGTTCAAAATATAGAATATTTGGCTCACCTTCTTGATTATATGAGTAAAGAACTGCAGTGTCATTAACTTTTCTACCAGTACCATCGATATATGCATAGTTCTGCCCTTCTGCAGCAAAGATGGATCCCTCTTTAGACTAAATGATTAAAGAAAAACATGGAAAATAATAATTTTGTGAAGTGACCCGACCGAGATTCGAGTCAGAGTCTCCGAGGTACGGCTTTACCGACTGAGACAAAGAAGCATTCTTAAAGATGCTCCGTTATCTGAGTGGCATTGACCTACTTCATAACACTGTCAGCAAGCCACACCGACTCTCTTCATTGACAGGGTTATCAGTAGCTGAACATTTTAACATTTGCACAGTTTGATACCCGCGGTATGATACATCAGTCAAATGTCACCATCAATATATTTAGAGATTTTAAAGAATATCATGGTTTTATCTATAAATCTTGTGAATGAATAGCAGATATGTTTCAGTATTTTTTACGATTAATTTACATTTCTTTCTTTATCCAGAATTGAGCATCATATATGCATATTTTTTTAAAGTTGAATTTTAATTATGTGGAATAGAGCTATCAAATATAAATAAAACGATGAAGTTTCGGAGTTCTGAGCAACGAATAACTCCCCAACTTTCTTAGTGTCTCCTCCTGCTTGGTGCTCAACATAAAGAGAGTGGGACGACTGGTTTGCCCTTTATAAGTATAATGTTACCAGATGGGGTATACCTGGTCGGTGTCTTCGGCGCATTATTCAGTGAGATATCACTAAATGTGACAAACGTTTCCGTTATAGCAAAGAGACATACCACGGATACATCTCAGCCTCCCAATACATACAGACAATCTCTGCCGTAGCATACATCGCCTACAGTAGAGGCCTTAAATGATCTGAACTGTTAATATGACGTTAGGCCAAACAATCAACCAACCAACCGCTGAGTATGTCCAATCAAAATTATCCATTCTATCTTGATGTAGGAAGCAGTCTTCGAAAACTTCATACGAACATCTCCGCGAATCCAAAGCTGCAATAAAAAAATATACTACAAATACTTGTGTATTTATAAAACATTCCTATCTTAATTACGTGCATGGACGCGGGCACTTGAAAATGATTATTATGCAAATGAATTTTTTGTGTGTGTTAATATAGAACCGCTAATATTAATTAACCTACATATCGAATCAGGAAGATGGCTTGATATTCTGCGTTATGACAGAAAGTTTAATTTTTGTAAATCGGTTATTGGTTACGAATTTTATTATCTTATACAATGTGAATACGAATCAGGGGTCTTTTAAAAAACATTTTTTTTCTAAATTAATTCCAGTAAACACTTATCCAAGTCAGGTAAGGAAAAATGCAAGGCAATTTTAATATATTCAATGATAAAACCTATATAAAAAATTGCAGATTATTGGACAAATTATGTAAATTAATTTGAAATTAATCTCTATATCAAGTCATATAATTCATTACCAGTTTAATGTTCTTGTTAAGTTTTCAATAATTGTACATGTATATATTGCTTCAAGAACTCTATTTTTTACTTTACGCCATGCATCATGTATGTATTTCAATCATGTGACCTCCTTTAACATACTATTTTGTGTCAGAGTGAATAAATAAACCTTTAACCCATCCATCGCCGACCGCCAGGCATACGTATGTGACCTGTTTGAAGTCATGCTTGAATATGTGGGCGCATCCGAGAGGAAAATTAATGTTAAATAGTGCATGACAGGACTAAGAAATATATTTGTTTATCGATATGAAGATAAAGAATTTGTAAAACAATAACGTCTTTCATGACGGACTTGAAAATAGGCTAGTCCTGAAAATAAACCTGATATTTCCTATCAATAACGAATATATGCCGCTACTCATTATCAAGGTTTTAGGATAATAAAATATCTCAGGTATATATTTATCTTAAATTGTTTCTTATTCAAAACATGTCTTATTGAATAGATTTTTAAATCATGAAGATACATTGTATAACGCAAAATCCAGATTGAACTCTCATCATAAACATAGTAAGCTTCACTAGTACACTCTGAATTTTGTGTTAATATTCCATTAAATTTTGTGTTAAGATTCCATTAAATTTTGTGTTAAGATTCCATTAAATTTTGTGTTAAAACTCCATTACAAGTTTTAAGTTTAATTTAATCCATTGAAATTTCAAAAATTTCTAGGGATTCCTTTCTTTTGTATATCACTACGCCATTGTATGGCCAAACAGATGCAATATTTCAAAATGTGATCCTATTTTTTTTGGTTATGAGATGATAACAATATAATTTTAAACCAATGGAAATTTTAGTCCACAGATTAAATCATATAACAATTGAGATAATTAAATAATGTTATATATCCGATACATTTCTTAAGACAGACGGTGTATAAGATAAATGCCTATTGTATCATCAAATAGTTACTAAACGTTGGTAGATATTAATGACACGATTGTGAGATAATTCATTAAACTTTAATTCAAGAAAGATTAAACTTACTTTTGAAAAACATTTGATTTATCAGTAGCCTCCTTGCCGCATCATTTTTATGGGTACTGTCATTTTCATAAAATAAGACATCATTTTTGAAAATTAATAAAATAAATTGCTCCAGCTCTATAACATAAAAATATCCATTTTTAACTCATGCTACAGATAAATGTACTACAATAATTTTAAGTATCGTTAGAAGATCACATGACAAAATAACATATTGTAATTGGCTACACAAAGAAGTACTATTTGCAATAGGTATTGAAGTGGCGCGAAATTGAACGTAAATCTATTGTGACGTCACCATTCCATGCCGTCATTAAAACGTTGCCCTTCGACCAAGACGTCAAGATTGCATATGTGCGGGGACGGAAGCAAATGTTGCTTTTCTACAGAAGACAGCTCACCCATGTTCTATATTGATCTTCTATGAATCTTCATAATGCTGTATCTCGTTTTAAAGAAAAACAGATTTCTGCGACAATTTATAAGTTGTTATTTTAATGTAACAACATGTTGTTAAAATGAAGATAGCGTTGCGAGGTGTACCTTGTGCTTCTATTACGTTGAAATGAAAACGAGTCTCCTGTGAGGGTGATGTACTAAACCCATTATGGCCTGGTTGGGAGGGCACTATTGTCTCATTGTATTTTATCGTGATGGTATGGTATATTCCATCCCTTGACAATGCTATGAGGCAAAAGTGCCCTCTCAACCAGACCATAATGAATGAATATATAAAGTCAAGTTGATAATGCAGTAATCGTTGCATCAGGTTTTAGATTTGTGCGTCGTCTTATATCGAACTAGTATTGATGACAAAATAGCATTGCTGCCATAAAAATGAGGAATGTTGGTCAAAAGCGGAACAAACGAAATAATCCATTAATGAATCACTGCTACAATGCCACGAAGCGAAAATATCAAGAATGAAATAAGCGATTATTGATAAGAAAATGATATAACAATTGTGAGTAAATGTAGCCATGCATATAGCCGAGGTAATCTGGCAGAGGCCTGCCATCATTTCTTTCTCAGCTGTCCGCTTTATGATAATGAAATACAATGTAAATCTATTTTTAATTCTTCATCTTCAATGATCAGTTACTTAAACACGTTCAAACTCTTTTGAAATGTTTTTCAATGTTGATGTAAAGATGAATTAAATCCGTTCATGATATCGTTTAGAGATTCGCTATTGATGCCAGAAGATTTACTTTGTATTATCACTCACTAAACAAATAAGATATGCATTTGTTTGTATTTAATAGTTTTAGTTTGTAAATGTTATTATCTTGTCATTTGTAATGCAATTGTAATGTATATGCATTTCTTTTCTAGGCTTGGTCTGTAGCCCAATCTCTATAATCATCATCAAAGAATTACTTATTCTGAAATGATAAAAATTATAAGTAAAAATAAGTAATAAACATACCTTTCGTACCCGTGTAGAACAGGAAAACTAAAAAGACCCATGTGATAGGTTTGAGTAGTATCTGACGGGTGAGCTGGACATTTCCCATCTTCCATTAAACTACAGGATGTAGCAGGCTAAGTTACCTGCGCGGTTATGAACTAGATTTTCTAGAATCACAAAATTCTCCAAATTAGAAGCACATTTGAGATCGTTTAGTATTAAATATTCATAAATGTTATTACATGGTACAGTTGTTATACACTAACATGTTCGTCTAAGAGTAATCAAGCAAGAAAATCGAGATCATCTGAAATGTCGATCTACCAGATAAGAAGGTAAGGGTAACTCAGTCGAAACTGAGTTATCAATAATAAGTTTCTGTAAACGATTTTAATCCATATTGCCATAGCAGAAAAAAAATTGTTTGAAAATACACGTCTTAACATACAAACATATTTAAATGTATGCTTTTTTTGTTTTGTTTTATGAAATTGAGTAATATACTTTGTTTTTAAAGGAAAACGAATTATGAAAAATTACATGTTAATTGTTAATATGTGTTAACGATATTTTACGTATAAGGATATATTTATTCAAGCATTAAAATGCCTTCATGGGGGATTTATAGTCCCTAAAATTCTCCCAGGATTGCTGACAAACTGAATAACACTTATTATATAAGTATTTATTGAATTGACTATAATTATGTTATATATATATTGTATAATTTATTAAAGATAATTCACCGCCGGCAGATCCTAAATGATGCTCATCATTTGAACAGTAATTGGTGTTTAATAGGGTATATATATGTTAATTAAGATAAAAGATAATATGAAAAAAATAGTTTGCCTCAGGTGCATGCTCAATCAGTACTTCATTTCATATAAGACATAGTGAAACGGATTTTTTACGGGATGCAATTAATTATTTTTGATATTTCTATTTGGAAGAAAAATTAGAAGCTCAAACTTTTCAATTGTGGTAATGGTGTAAAGTAAGTAGCTTTTGTAACTGAAGAAAAAATATATTTTGTCTGTTCCTTTTTTATTGTCAGCGTTGGATCATCTTTAATATATTGAAATACGTAATCCTTTCCGATGCCGACGACCGAAGTTGATACGGTTATAAGTGCAGTCGGTAAATGTTGCACTGGAAGCCGGTAGTATAACTGTGTCAGAAAGATGTGTGGTAATTTGAATTGCATTTACGGAATCGCTGTTTTATCTACCGATATTAAGAGACATTAGACAGTGTTCTGATGTAAAATTCGACATTTTTACGTCAAAACGGCATGACAACAATCAGAACGACGTCACGAAACTTATTGTACGAGAATTATGATCTCATAGATTCCCTTTTTGTTTGGTAAGGGTATAAAGTATCAGTCCCGAGCAACGGATATATGCATGTATATATACCTGTATACATAATATTAATGTACTGACACCATCGATAATTAAGAGGTTACTATCACTGATGTTATATACACCCCTGAAATATGTCAATTGATTTCTCGAATTAAAAGAAAAATTTATTATTTCTAAATGTTTGTTTTCTTTAATCATTTGTTCACACAATGTTTTAGCCTAAAATGTATAACGGTACGGATGAACTGTTATTATTAAATCGTTCTGCCGTGTATGCTTGGGCCTACAAACATGTCCTGTCTTAGGTTGTTTCAGTGAGTTATGCATATAATCAGAAATTCTATATTTGTGTCCTCTTTAAAGATAAGTGATTTTTTCACGTAATGAACCTATTCACATCACATCAAAATAACACTTTTAGCCTTTGTTTGACATAAACAAAAAAATATCGCAATTGGAAAATGTAAATCTGCCAATCGATCCACGCCGTGGAGTATTTGAACTAAATCGAAACTGCTATTGATCAATAGACGACAATTTCTACCTGGATACATATTCTAGCTGTGCCCGTAAATATTGGTTGCGGATAACGAGAATGATAAGTGGATTAGACATTACACCACAGGTGTTTGACTGCATATATATTTTTCTCTATATATACATGTATGTAATACTGTTTATTTGATATATATAGAGAAACGTCTATACAGCCAAATTACTGTGGTTACATATACTGTAAACCAACTTATCTATGCGGGCTTTTAAATTTCGCAGGCAAGAGGAAATCGCAAAAATAAATTTTCGCAAAATTAAGGCGTCATACATTCATACAGTAGAACATTTTGAATGTTAATCTTAAAAAAATTCCAATGGAATTTAGGCGTCATACACTGATGTAGTAGAACATGTAAATCGTTAAAACAAATACCCGCAAAAAAGCGTCATACATACGTACAGTTGAACATTAGGAATGCAAATTGCGAAAAACAAATACCCGCGAAAAGGCGTCAGGCATAGGTACAGTAAAACATCAGGAATGTAAAAGACGAAAACAAATATCCTCGAAAAGGCGTCAGGCATTGGTAAATTAGAACATTAGAAATGTAATTCCTGAAACAATATCCGCGAAAAGGCGTCAGGCATAGGTAGAGTAGGTCATAAGAATGTAAATCGTGAAAATAAATATCCTCGGAAAGATGTCAGGCATTGGTAGATTAGAACATTAGAAATGTAATTCCTGAAACAATACCCGCGAAAAGGCTTCAAGCATAGATAGAGTAGAACATTAGGAAAATGAATACCCGCGAAAAGGCGTCAGGCATAGGTAAAATAAAATATTAGGGGTGTAAATCGTGAAAATAAATATCCTCGAAAAGGTGTCAGATACAGGTAGAGAAGAATATTAGAAATGTAAATCGTGAAAATAAATACCTGT
>SAYR01004057.1:394372-407662 GCA_004382745.1 Argopecten irradians irradians
TCAAACACGGAAAATCCAAATCCTCTTCCGTAGCATACATCGCCTACAGTAGAGGCCTTAAATGATCTGAACTGTTAAATATGACGTTAGGCCAAACAATCAACCAAACCAACCGCTGAGTATGTCCCAATCAAAATTATCCATTCTTATCTTGATGTAGGAAGCAGTCTTCGAAAACTTCCATACGAACATCTCCCGCGAATCCAAAGCTGCAATAAAAAAATATACTACACAATACTTGTGTATTTATAAAACATTACTATCTTAATTACGTGGCATGGACGCGGGGCACTTGAAAATGATTATTATGCAAATGAATTTTTTTGTGTGTGTTAATATAGAACGCGCTAAATTAATTAACCTACATATCGAATCAGGAAGATGGCTTGATATTCTGCGTTATGACAGAAAGTTTAATTTTTGTAAATCGGTTTATGTTACGAATTTTATTATCTTATACAATGTGAATACGAATCAGGGTCTTTTAAAAACATTTTTTTTCTAAATTAATTCCAGTAACACACTTTATCCAAGTCAGGTAAGGAAAAATGCAAGGCAATTTTAATTAATTTCAATGATAAACTATATAAAAAATTGCAGATTATTGGACAAAATTATGTAAATTAATTTGAAATTAATCTCTATATCAAGTCAATATAATTCATTACAAGTTTAATGTTCTTGTTAAGTTTCTCAATAATTGTACATGTATATATTGCTTCAAGAACTCTTTTTTTAGCTTTACCGCCATGCATCATGTATGTATTTCAATCATGTGACCTCCTTTAACATACTATTTTGTGTCAGAGTGAATAAATAAACCTTTAACCATCCATGCGCGACCGCCAGGCATACGTATGTGACCTGTTTGAAGTCATGCTTGATATGTGGGCGCATCCGAGAGGAAAATTAATGTTAAATAGTGCATGACAGGACTAAGAAATATATTTGTTTTATCGATATGAAGATAAAGAATTTGAAAACAATAACGTCTTTCATGACGGACTTGAAAATAGGCTAGTCCTGAAAATAAACCTGATATTTCCTATCAATAACGAATATATGCCGCTACTCATTATCAAGGTTTAGGATAATAAAATATCTCAGGTATATATTTATCTTAAATTGTTTCTTATTCAAAACATGTCTTATTGAATAGATTTTTAAATCATGAAAGATACATTGTATAACGCAAAATCCAGATTGAACTCTCATCATAAACATAGTAAGCTTCACTAGTACACTCTGAATTTTGTGTTAATATTCCATTAAATTTTGTGTTTAAGATTCCATTAAATTTTGTGTTAAGATTCCATTAAATTTTGTGTTAAGATTCCTTAAATTTTGTGTTAAAAACTCCATTACAAGTTTTAAGTTTAATTAATCCATTGAAATTTAAAAATTTCTAGGGAATTCCTTTCTTTTGTAATATCACTACGCCATTGTATGGCCAAACAGATGCAATATTTCAAAATGTGAATCCTATTTTTTTTTTGGTTATGAGATGATAACAATATAATTTTAAACCAATGGAAATTTTAGTCCACAGATTAAATCATATAACAATTGAGATAATTAAATAATGTTATATATCCGATACATTTCTTAAGACAGACAGTGTATAAGATAAATGCCTATTGTATCATCAAATAGTTAATAAACGTTGGTAGATATTAATGACACGATTGAGAGATAATTCATTAAACTTTAATTCAAGAAAGATTAAACTTACTTTTGAAAAACATTTGATTTATCAGTAGCCTCCTTGCCGCATCATTTTTATGGGTACTGTCATTTTCATAAAATAAGACATCATTTTTGGAAATTAATAAAAAAAAAATGCCCCAGCTCTATAACATAAAAATATCCATTTTTAACTCATGCTACAGATAAATGTACTACAATAATTTTAAGTATCGTTAGGAGATCACTGAACAAAATAAACATATTGTAATTGGCTTCAAAAGAAGTACTATTTGCCAATAGGTATTGAAGTGGCGCGAAATTGAACGTAAATCTATTGTGACGTCACATTCCATGCCGTCATTAAACACTTGCCCTTCGACCAAGACGTCAAGATTGCATATGTGCGGGGACGGAAGCAAATGTTGCTTTTCTACAGAAGACAGCTCACCCATGTTCTAATATTGATCTTCTATGAATCTTCATAAAGCTGTATCTCGTTTTAAAGAAAAACAGATTTCTGCGACAATTCAATAGTTGTGATTTTAATGTAACAACATGTTGTTAAAATGAAGATAGCGTTGCGAGGTGTACCTTGTGCTTCTATTACGTTGAAATGAAAACGAGTCTCCTGTGAGGGTGATGTACTAAACCCATTATGGCTGGTTGGGAGGGCACTATTGTCTTCATTGTATTTTTATCGTGATGGTATGGTATATTCCATCCCTTGACAATGCTATGAGGGCAAAAGTGCCCTCTCAACAGACCATAATGAATGAATATATAAAGTCAAGTTGATAATGCAGTATCGTTGCATCAGGTTTTAGATTTGTGCGTCGTCTTATATCGAACTAGTATTGATGACAAAATAGCATTGCTGCCATAAAAATGAGGAATGTTGGGTCAAAAGCGGAACAAACGAAATAATCCATTAATGAATCACTGCTACAATGCCACGAAGCGAAAATATCAAGATGAAATAGCGATTTATTGATAAGAAAATGATATAACAATTGTGAGTAAATGTAGCCATGCATATAGCACGAGGTAATCTGGCAGAGGCCCTGCCATCATTTCTTTCTCAGCTGTCCGCTTTATGATAATGAAATACAATGTAAATCTATTTTTAATTCTTCATCTTCAATGATCAGTTACTTAAACCACGTTCAAACTCTTTTGAAATGTTTTTCAATGTTGATGTAAAGATGAATTAATCCGTTCATGATATCGTTTAGAGATTCGCTATTGATGCCAGAAGATTTACTTTGTATTATACACTCACATAAACAAATAAGATATGCATTTGTTTGTATTTAATAGTTTTAGTTTGTAAATGTTATTATCTTGTCATTTGTAATGCAATTGTAATGTATATGCATTTCTTTTCTAGGCTTGGTCTGTAGCCCAATCTCTATAATCATCATCAAAGAATTACTTATTCTGAAATGATAAAAAATTTATAAGTAAAATAAGTAATAAACATACCTTTCGTACCCGTGTAGAACAGGAAACTAAAAAGACCCATGTGATAGGTTTGTGAGTAGTATCTGACGGGTGAGCTGGACATTTCCCATCTTGCATTAAACTACAGGATGTAGCAGGCTAAGTTACCTGCGCGGTTTATGAACTAGATTTTCTAGAATCACAAAAATTCTCTCAAATTAGAAGCACATTTGAGATCGTTTAGTATTTAAATATTCATTAATTGTTATTACATGGTACAGTTGTTATACACTAACATGTTCGTCTAAGAGTAATCAAGCAAGAAAATCGAGATCATCTGAAATGTCGATCTCCCAGATAAGAAGGTAAGGGTAACTCAGTCGAAACTGAGTTATCAATAATAAGTTTCTGTAAACGATTTTAATCCATATTGCCATAGCAGAAAAAAATTGTTTGAAAATACACGTCTTACATACAAACATATTTAAATGTATGCTTTTTTTGTTTTGTTTTATGAAATTGAGTAATATACTTTGTTTTTAAGGGAAAACGAATTATGAAAAATTTACATGTTAATTGTTAATATGTGTTAACGATATTTTACGTATAAGGATATATTTATTCAAGCATTAAAATGCCTTCATGGGGGATTTATAGTCCCTAAAATTCTCCCAGGATTGCTGACAAACTGAGTAACAACTTATTATATAAAGTATTCATTGCATGACTATAATTATGTATATATAATATATTGTATAATTTATTATAAAGATAATTCACCGCCGGCAGATCCTAAATGATGCTCATCATTTGAACAGTAATTGGTGTTTAATAGGGTATATATATGTTAATTAAGATAAAAGATAATATGAAAAAAATAGTTTGCCTCAGGTGCATGCTCAATCAGTACTTCATTTCATATAAGACATAGTGAAAACGGATTTTTTTCGGGATGCAATTAATTATTTTGGATATTTCTATTTGAAAGAAAAATTAAGAAGCTCAAACTTTTCAATTGTGGTAATGGTGTAAAGTAAGTAGCTTTTGTAACTGAAGAAAAAAAATATTTGTCTGTTCCTTTTTTATTGTCAGCGGTGGATCATCTTTAATATATTGAAATACGTAATCCTTTCCGATGCCGACGACCGAAGTTGATACGGTTATAAGTGCAGTCGGTAAATGTTGCACTGGAAGCCGTTAGTATAACTGTGTCAGAAAGATGTGTGGTAATTTGAATTGCATTTACGGAATCGCTGTTTTATCTACCGATATTAAGAGACATTAGACAGTGTTCTGATGTAAAATTCGACATTTTTACGTCAAAACGGCATGACAACAATCAGAACGACGTCACGAAACTTATTGTAACATATCACTACACCACCGGATGTTATTGGAGATTATGATCTCATAGATTCCCTTTTTGTTTGGTAGGGGTATAAAGTATCAGTCCCGAGCAACGGATATATGCATGTATATATACCTGTATACATAATATTAATGTACTGACACCATCGATAATTAAGAGGTTACTATCACTGATGTTATATACACCCCTGAAATAGTCAATTGATTTCTCGAATTAAAAGAAAAATTAATTTATTTCTAAATGTTTGTTTTCTTTAATCATTTGTTCACACAATGTTTTAGCCTAAAATGTATAACGGTACGGATGAACTGTTATTATTAAATCGTTCTGCCGTGTATGCTTGGGCCTACAAACATGTCCGTCTTAGGTTGTTTCAGTGAGTTATGCATATAATCAGAAATTCTATATTTTGTGTCCTCTTTAAAGAATAAGTGATTTTTTCACGTAATGAACCTATTCACATCACATCAAAATAACACTTTTAGCCTTTGTTTGACATAACAAAAAAAATATCGCAATTGGAAAATGTAAATCTGCAATCGATCCACGCCGTGGAGTATTTGAACTAAATCGAAACTGCTATTGATCAATAGACGACAATTTCTACCTGGATACATATTCTAGCTGTGCCCGTAAATATTGGTTGCGGATAACGAGAATGATAAGTGGATTAGACATTACACCACAGGTGTTTGACTGGAATATATATTTTTCTCTATATATCATGTATGTAATACTGTTTATTTGATATATATAGAGAAACGTCTATACAGCCAAATTACTGTGGTTACATATACTGTAAACCAACTTATCTATGCGGGCTTTTAAATTTCGCAGGCAAGAGGAAATCGCAAAAATAAATTTTCGCAAAATTAAGGCGTCATACATTCATACAGTAGAACATTTTGAATGTTAATCTTAAAAAATTCCAATGGAATTTAGGCGTCATACACTGATGTAGTAGAACATGTAATCGTTAAAACAAATACCCGCAAAAAGCGTCATACATACGTACAGTTGAACATTAGGAATGCAAATTGCGAAAAACAATACCCGCGAAAAGGCGTCAGGCATAGGTAAGTAAACATCAGGAATGTAAAGACGAAAACAAATATCCTCGAAAAGACGTCAGGCATTGGTAGATTAGAACATTAGAAATGTAATTCCTGAAACAATATCCGCGAAAAGGCGTCAGGCATAGGTAGAGTAGGTCATAAGAATGTAAATCGTGAAAATAAATATCCTCGAAAAGATGTCAGGCATGGGTAGATTAGAACATTACAAATGTAATTCCTGAAACAATACCCGCGAAAAGGCTTCAGGCATAGATAGAGTAGAACATTAGGAAAATGAATACCCGCGAGAAGGCGTCAGGCATAGGTACAATAAAATATTAGGGGTGTAAATCGTGAAAATAAATATCCTCGAAAAGGTGTCAGATACAGGTAGAGAAGAATATTAGAAATGTAAATCGTGAAAATAAATACCTGTGAAAAGACGTCAGGCATAGGTACAGCAGAACATTAGGAATGTAAATCGTGAAAATAAATATCCTCGAAAAGTTCCCAGGCATAGGTACAGTAGAACATTAGGAATGTAAATCGTGAAAATAAATATCCTCGAAAAGACGTCAGGCATAGGTTCAGTAGAACATTAGGAATGTAATCGTGAAAATGAATATCGTTGAAAAGGCGTAAGACATAGGTAGAAAAGAACATTAAGAATGTAAATCGTGAAAATAATTCACTGCGAAAAATAGGTTGACTTACAGTATTTCGAGTCATCGACTTATCAGGTTTTTGGGGTTATTCTTATATCATGTTTCGTGTTGATCTGAAGTATATTATATCAATAGAGCAGTCATCCGCCTTCAGTTGTGTTTTAATTGGTCCGGAACATTTGTAAGAAAAAAAACATCTTTAGTATTGTCTAAGGTTTATGATGCCTGCCATACTTACTAGTGGGGGAGGAGAAATAGGTTCCCATGTACCCTTTTTTTCGAAACATGGTTTTTCAGGACCGGTATGATGTCTAGTTTTATTTTATGCTTGTTGCCATTGACAACTAATGTCCCATGGGGGTCATATGGCAGCCATTTTTCAGTAATCAAAAATGGCCAAAATCATACATTCGCAAATAAGCGCATAGATAGAGAACTAGACAACACACAGAGGCAAAGAAATAGAGAATACACGGTTAGTATCTTACAATACAAGGTTTATTTTGGTGCGAGACTTAGGAAAGCCGAGATGACGAGGCTTTGCCGAGTCATCTCGGCTTTCCGTGTCGAGCACCAAAATAAAACTTGTATTGTAAGATACTAACCGTGTATTCTGTTTATCCTGCAACCATCATGGCTTTCAAAACGAAAGCAAATTGACAGTTCCTTACTTTGTTTCGCTCGAAGCGAGACGCTTCTTTGATGCGGAGGTAAAGATTCATTCACTTAACCGAATGAGAGTGTACTCCTTTTTACTGCCGTGGGAAATAAATAAGCGCATTCACAAACAGTAACCGTAATTCTATTCAGGGTGATATATCACTGAAAGGAAATGAAAATACTCAAATAACAACCAATACCCATTAAAGAATTACTTAACAATACATACATTTGTCATGAGCCAAGAAAAAGACGACACCGCCATACGAGATTTTCGATATCGTAAAAATGACGTCATTTCGATGAATGTGACGTCACGTTTTAGCGGGACTGAATGACGTTTCATTCACCGGAAGGTTCAAGTTCTGGGTCAAATTAGAAAAAGTTCCGTCAGATATGGAACAAATTCACGTGATCGTATTGACGGATAAAGCATATCGTATTGACGGATAAAGCACAAGTTTATCCGGCAGTAGTTATCGGTCAGTATGTGGGACAGTTGCAGGATAAACACATTTCTTTGATATGATTGAAGCATGCTGAATATGATAAAATCATAATAATGACGTTACGTCTTCTCAGTTTTGTAAAATGGCGGAAAAATAAGGAAATTTCAGCTTTTTTCAGTAAGAAAAACCGATAAATGACATAAGTATCATCACAAGATAAAAAATTGATGGACAAAACACTTTGTAACAGTCATTTCGAATTGAACTAACCCTTGTGTAAACAAATAAGTACTATAAAAAGTTAGATCGCGTGCGTAAGGTGGGAAAAGAGAGCCCTCCAAACCGAATAAATTAAAACTCTAAATATTCTGACACAACACATTGTAACAGTTTTTTTCTGAATTGAATTGACTCTTGTCTTAACATATGTGCATAATAAAAGGACACATTTATGTTTTTTAGAAGAAGTGAGATGAACCCTCAACCACCACCATTCATAGAGAAAAATAACATAATTACAAAAAATACATATACTCAGTTAAAAGCTACAAATAGATATAATGTCTGCTGAGGAGGAACAGTCACAGACTGAGCCGCCACAACCGGACCCTAGTAAAACAGTCCATCAGAATGAAAGGACAGGGACCGGAGGTAAAAGTCAGTGAAAGTGGCTGACCACGCCAAAAAGCAGCATACATGATGTCCAGGAACGAGGATCCATTAGGGAGAGCCAAAGAAGCCATGAGGGCTATAACCTCATGAGCCCTCACCTTGCATTTTGCTCGAGATTGATCATTAGACTGCTCATAAGCAATCCTGAACACCAGATATGGACTGGGAGGAGAAATTCTCCTGATCCTAGAAGAATACCAACTCGCCCCTAGTTTTATCAAGATAAACCCTAAGCGCCCGACAGGGACAAAACAACCGATAATTCTCCTTAAACTCAATAGAGACTGTCAAGGAAGGAATCTTTGACAAAAGACAGGATCAGTGATTATGGTAACGACAACTATCTTTAGCCCAAGGAAGGCACGAAGAGAGAACAGATGGATAGAGCAAAGGCACCAAAGGCCCATAGGCCAATAAGGAGTCTCCTTCAGTGATTTTACACAAGTGCTTGATTCCACTATGGAGCTAACTGCCGTACCATAGACCTGTTCAGACTGAACACCCTAATCAAGACAGATAAAGAGGTGGAAATCCGCAATCAGCTGGACAGAGGCCTTTACCGGATCAATCTTCCTATCGATACATCAATCACAGAAGATCTTCCATGACTGGTAGACAGCAAGTGATGAGGACCTTATTGATCAGGCGATGCTAGCCGACACGTCTGAAGAAAGCCCTTTGGAATATGTATTTTTTAAATAGTGGTTTTCAGTTATCTATGCGCGTATATGCTAATGTGTGATTTTGGCCATTTTTGATAACTGAATTCCAAGATGGCCGCCATATGACCCCCATGGGACATTAATTATCAATGGCAACAAGCATAAAATGAAACTAGACATCATACCGGTCCTCAAAACCATGTTTCGAAAAACTGCCAGAGGGGTACATGGGAACCTATTTTTCCTCACCAACCATACGGTGTATAACGTACTTGAAGATGTTTATTTGTTATCAACAGCTACATGTATAAACACGGATTTAAAGGTGAGAAGGATTTGTCACTCGGGGTTTTGGACGAATATATGTATATATAACCAAGGATAACAGTAGTAGGGTACATTATGCCATTTGGTGAACAGAATCTGGCAGAATCCTTTAGTAACGTTTTCCCTGCTCTGTTTCTTGCAGAGTAACATACTATTATCAAGTTTATCAATGCAATCACGAATATGAATGAATGAATGGATGGATGGATGGCTGGATGGATGGATGAATGAATGAATGAATGAATGAATGGATGGATACTACGACCATACCATTCTTTTACGCCTATATTCTAAAAATGGAAGTCCAACACAGGCAATACATGTACATCTTCAGGTCAATTTGACCTGAAAAAATATTGGCATGAAATTGATCTGACATTGACCTAAAAACGTTTTCATGTGAAATTCGTGTCAATTTCAGTTTAATTTCAGGTCAAGTAACTTTTTGTGAGATACCTTTTCAAATGCAATGTTGAAGTCTAACTACACTATGTTGATTTTTTGGATTCGGTCCAATATTCTTATTCTAATAACTGTTGTTGGTAGGGGAAAATATCAGTTCCTTTTCATGTGTTACACTACTTAATCACATACTATTCATTGTCAATCATTACTAGGAATCGATGTCAGTCAAATTGGACTGTAATTTTGAACGTTGATGCGATTTACATTCTTAGTGTGGTAGTTTACATTAGCGATGCGCGAATCTTCTAAAATTTCCCTTTCCTCTTATTGCTTATGGAATGTAATTTCTTTTGGTTCAACAATTATTCTAGAAGTTTTCGTCACTAATTTGGGATTAGAAATATCAAGACCTGAAGATTTGTTTAGATTTGATTTCCATTGACATTTATTAGTGTGTTGACTTTGACACTGGCAGGTTCTGACTGGTATGGTCTTCTCCCTGACACGTATGTAGTTGGGTTAAAAACTAAACCCAAAATAGTTATTCAATTCATTAAAAGTTTTTCCTGGTTAGTATTAGTCGTGGTACCGTGTTGGTTACAGAAATGTTACATGTTCGTGAATTTTCTCTGACGTTTTTCCAAAAGAGCTTAATATCATCTTGATGTTTTTTCACCAATTCCTTTTCGTATATGTAGTGCAGACGTTACTGCCAGTAAATCTGTCATGTCTCAGTATGGCTTTGTGGTATGCTTAAATTTTATCTTGTTTTACAGTGTTAGATTTTTTATATATATATTCGCTTGATATCAAGATGATGTTCCCAACGTTTTCTTGTCTGGGGAGTCTTGTTAACGGGCATTTAGTTTTCAATAAATCTGCCAATGGTTTCAACAAAGACTTCCCATGCTTGATTATGATTATACTCGACGGTTCGGAGAAATCTCTAAAAGAATCAATTAGGAAACTTAATAGATATGCAAAAATTTCTGGACTTAAAATGAATGTTGATCATGATAAAACGCAAGTGATTTGGATTGGTAGCAAGAAATATAGTGAAGACTCTTTTTACCGGAACTTAAAGGATTTGTGCAGCCAAAATTTTTTTTGATAATACGTCAGGATATTGCTTTGGATGAATGAAAAATTAAGTCCCACCCAACGAATCGCCTAGCTTTTAGCGCTATCGGTTGGTTTTGGTCGTGATTTACGGGTAGTGTCGACTACGGTTCAGAGATAATGAGCTAGGCGGTCACGTGGTATAGTGATGTCACAGTAGTCCGCGGCTACACAAGGTAAGCCTAGTACTATACATGATTCATTCTCACTTAGCCAACATTCTTAAATTTACCTGTATTACCTGGCCAATATGTCAAGTTTTACACCTGAGTGAGTTTCAGCTATAGTCTGTTCTTACTTTCTATGATATGAAATATTTATAAAATAGACAAGTTGAAGATTAAAATGGATTTGTGTAGGAAAGTTTTAGTTTTAAAAGTTACATTTTCAGGTAAAAAAAATAGATATATACAAGGATTTGTAATACGTCCTTGATATATATTAATAATTCTATTAAAACTTTTTTTCAAATTATCAATAACGGAACCTTCATTTCAAGATGGTATCTCACTACTTTGTTTTACAAAATGATCCATTTAGAAAAGAAAACAAATAAAATGTATGATTTCTATACAGCACATACACGTATACGTTAGATCTACAATTTGAGTTTTTCGAGTAAATGGTTATTCTAGCTTTATGATGAAGATATTTCCAGTTTCAAAATATTCCATTTACACCATTTCAAACATTCAAACAAGAATATATCTAACTTTAGATTAGATAATCAGTCCAATTCGATAGCGATATCAATATGATGTTCGGATCAGTCTGGACTGAGATTTAGATAGCATATTATGTAAATTTCTGTGTAATAAAAAACAGTATAATGTAACGCTATCTTTTTACGAGTAAAATCCCAAAATTTAGCATGAATATATCTAGAATCCGTGTTTTTATTTCAAACTTCTGCCACAACGATGCAAACAAGGCACAGTTTTTGAGTAAAAATAAAATTTGGACGGTCATCAGTTATGTGAATTTGGAGTAACAGTACCGATTTTATACCGAAAATAATATGTATATTTATATTGTTGCCTTTGAAACTTTAACGTTTACTAAAAAGCAGAAATACATCAATGATATTTCTGATAAATGTTTCTTAATTACAGTATAAGTGTAGATTTAAATTCATTTTTTCATACTTAATTGTTAAAATAGTATATTCATTGTCGATCCTTTTGTATATCATACCGAAATTTAATAGTATGATTTATGAACATTTATCGTATAATCCAAAAAGTAACAACATATAGTGTTCAAATAACGAAAATGAAATTATTTGTATACACGCATTATAAATAGAGTATAATATCTTTTACCTTTTCCAAAAATATACTAAGTGATATTAATAAAGGATATATTAATAATATAATTAGTGTGGTAATGCTGCAACCCTTCTTGTATGACTTATACATGTAGATTTCGAAACGGGTGAAAATACATGCCTTAGAAGTTTTACTAATACCTTAGAAATTACGGTAGATTGCTATATAGATATGCCACATTCCGTAATTACAGTATTAGACTGGAATAATGTTAAAGTTTAACTTTAGTTGACAAATAGTTTATTAGGAACCATTTTTTGTTTCTGAATAAGTCAACTTCCATTTATTGTTTTTACCTGTGACGACAGTATAATAATATCCTAGTATGAATCAGGGATATTTTATTCATTGCTTTTACATTTTCATTTTTAAAAATGGAGGGTGACGAGGACATTAAAAAACCAGAGCATAGATTGTACGGATGTTCCATAATTTGAAATCACAATCCAATTAACAGAGTCCTACCTGATTGACAGTTAAGACAATAGCAACAACCGAATATAGTCCACGAATAGGCAAATTGCCCGCAGGCCAGGTTAATTTACAGGTGAGTTCGATGAATGGACGTTGTGACAGTGTAAACAGCTCCTGTTCCAGGTATTCAAACCATCAAACTTAAAGGCATGGCTAATTATATATTCTATATCGGAGTATTCTACCGTATATCGAATTAAAAATTGAAAGCGACCGCACGGTCTGAAAAAAATAGTATTGTTTTGTTTAATATCTCAATATTTAGATCTTTAAAAATTTATATATATGCAAAAATAAATTCTTCTTCCTTTTATTTGAAAACGTTTTACGTATGTAATAAAATGTATCTCCAATTGTCATCGGGTTAACAACACACAACACAATGTTTGTAATGATCAATCATCGGTGTGTACGTGTACGTACGTCAATACTTAATCAAGGATTCTTAAATTGCATACATGTACGTAAAATTCATTTTTACAGTCACAAACTTTGATAATTCACAATGTATCAAAGATACAGGACTATAGAAAATATTATCTATATTAAAGCTATATTCTTGCTGAACTCCTCGACAAAAATCCGAAACTTTTATTTCTGTGTGGATTTCTTTCATAATTACTAGAGATACCTGCTATTAGAGATAAATTAGACGTACTTTGAACATCAAATTCACTTTTTTAATTATTTACATTCGAGAGCCAAAAGTTATGTGTACGATTAACTTCACTCAAAAGTAATCCATAAAAAAGATCCGCTTGATCGGACTTTCCTGTGACGTCGATGTAAATGATAGCACACCAGTTATAGTACAGCTATAAACCACGGACTATTGTGACGTCACATGGTTTAGAGCTAGAAAATATGCATAATCGGGCGGCCAGAATTTTGGACCTTGATATCGACTTCTTACGGGTTATTCCGGTCGCGCGCGGCACGGAGAGGTTTCTACACGTGCTAATAAAGCCATTTCCAGCAT
>SAYR01004057.1:407763-486217 GCA_004382745.1 Argopecten irradians irradians
AACTTTGACAAAAAACTAATCAGACTAAGATCTTTGTTCAAAGTATGGAAAAGAAGATCTTTAACACCTATAGGAAAAATTCACATTATCAAATCCCTACTTATCTCACAATTCAACCATCTTTTTACATCTCTTCCCAATCCAGATAATAAATTTATAAGCAAACTCAATTCAGTATTATTTGACTATGTATGGAATGGGAAACCTGACAAAATTAAGTGTTTGAGAGTCTATTGAGTGTATTTGTATATTTAATAGTACTGAATGAAAATCATGAATAAAAAGATAATAATTTAAAAAAATATTATGTCGTCATCAAATGATATGTTTTGTCAGGTTTGTCTGACTACTGTAGGAACCGCGAACCACACGGTATTGGTTGTTATTAACAACCAGGGTCATTTAAGTAAGGCATCCCGTGCATGTGATGTCTTGCGTGTATGTGTGCGATGTGCGTGTTCTGGAAAACTGCTGTATATTCGTGTTGTGTCTTCTCGTATAGTCACTAAAGTATGCTGTCGAAGACACCAAGCAACACGCTCAATCTGGTCACATTATACTGACAACGGGCGAACCAGTCGTCCCACTTGCCTTTTAGCTGAGCTCTAAGCAGGGGCAGAAATCACTACATTCCGTCAGGGCACAGGGCACATGGTATTAAAAAGTTATTAAAATATGGTCGTTTCTTTCAAAACTTGGTACATGTAAGTTGACAAACATGTAACTTCGACCAACCTTTAAAATGGCTATTATTGAATTAATTAATTATTTGGCTGTTCCAAAATATGAAAAAAAGCTATAGAAATATGAAATTTTAATGGAGATAAGAATTAATTAGAATTAATCACTAAGTTTTCTTTCTTCGGTAGTTGAAATAATTCCGTATTTATCAAATTATGATTTTTTTTTTATATATAGTGTATGTCTTCAAAATGCCCTTGTCATGTTCTTTGTAAAACTATTATAATCGTCAGCACATTTAATTTATAACAAAACAATTTATACCTGCTTCAATTGAATATAATTGAATATAATGTTCTTTATTTTCAAAAATTACTTGATGCACATATACATAAGATGAACGGACATTGTACATGTAGAGTGCACGTAATGGGAATCTTCACTTGTTACGCGACGCTACCCAATGCAAATTGGAACACTTTTTGAAAATCACTGTAAATATTATCTTAAATGTGCTTGAGTCCAGATTTTTCTCTCAACATTCCACATATGGACGCCTTCGGTTTTAATTTTATGATTTGTTTGATTGTGTAATTTAACGTCACGTATTATCAGCTGGGGCTCTATTTTCACGCACGATCAATAATCGCGCACTTTGATTTCGGGTGACGTCATTTGCAAAGAAAGTGATTATATTTACGTATTCGGCTATTTTTGGAGTGATGGATCCTGTTTATTCATTTTCATTGTAAAAAGGTGATGAGAAACGAACTACAAGTCAGTTTTTAGCCCGCAAAAAGGCAGTGTTCATATATGGAGATCAATTTTGTAATGCTATATAAGTGGAGTGGTTTTCAGTCCTAGAATATTTACAAGATGTTACTGGCAACTTTATAATTAGATCACCTGACACCAATTATTATGGACACTACCAAGTACGGTGTTTCTTAATGTAAAAGAAATATGTTTATAATTTGTAAATTTCGGTAAAATAACTCAAACTAATTTTTTTTTCAACCTAAAAAATAAGTTAACTTTTTTTCTTTTATCCAAGCCACGGAGTGTCTTACATTGAAAATTAAAAAAAAAATCACAAACTATTTTAAAACTTTGTCATTTTAGATCTACATTATTATTGTACTTAAACAAATAGGAACAGTACAGTACAAAAAAAATATATCAATACATTTTACGCACCTTCGATTATTTTCCTTTCTATCTTGTATGATAATAAATATATTTTTCATGATATGTTATATTGTATTTTGAAATAAAAAGTAAAATAACAAAATTATTTGACAAACGACAATATAATTTTAATTCAGAACTGCGCATACGTTTGTACGCAATGAACAGGCCTTGTATGCCTTTTGTACAAAGTGATTAGAGTTATCTTTTCTTATCTTATAAATTACTTCCTGTTTCATTGTAAACACCATCCTTTGGTGGAGAGTTTCGACTCCGTAGGTAGATGGACTTGACTACTTGAAGGTTCAAATATATATAATTTATATAGTCAGTGTTCATTACAATTTATATTTGTCCAGGATATACAATTGTATTATTTCGACTGAAAAGTAATTAACAGATTAGATAGAACAGATCGCCGGAACGTTACTGAAAACCACCAACTTGCATAGAGTATACCCCAATTGGAGTATGAATTTGATACAAAAATCAAATGCTTTAAGATTAACTTTTCCCAAATATTTTCACAAATCGTATTTATTTAAATATGAAACATAACACAAATGCAAAAACTATATTTTCCCTGTCGGAAAGTATTGAAATTAGATGCAATACTAATGCCAATATTTTGAGAAAAGCTCCATCAAGTTCCCAAGTACCAAACGCTTCTACTGCACAAATTTCAGTGAATTATACTCTATCTTGGCATATATTAAAATGATTTTTTGAAAAGTATAGCAAAATTTGAGATTTCAGCAATTTAGGCATTTTTTAGTAACAAATATTTCTCCAAATGGGGTATGATACTATAGTTTGCGTACAATACGCAAGTTGGTGGTTTTCCCAGACCTGTACAATGCACATTGTACTGTTGTATGTATATACATATACATACCTATAGGTAGCTAGCTATAGGGTCATGGTCCTTAACTAATTATAATTAGAAGCTACAAATTATGCCATATGATAATTTAACTTTTGATTTTGATACAGTACAATCTGTCGCAGATCTAGGCCTACATGTATATACCGCCCTGGTAGAGTTACTGCCCTGGGGCATAACACCATATGGATAAAAACCAATTTAAAGGTCCTCACTTTTAATAGTAGATATTATATGATAATTGTTTTTAAAAAGTTGGCTTACATGATTGTTATCTGTATTTTTAGATGCTCCGCCACCGACAGACCATAAATGAGACTCATCATTTAAACAACAATTGGTGTTTAATCGTGTATATATATATATGTCTAATTAACACAAAAAATAATTGAAGTAAAATTAGAAGCTCAAACTTACCAATGGTGGTAATGGTGTTAAGTAGGTAATTTTTGTAACTGAAGAAAAATACCATTTGTATGTATCTGTATTTGAATTAAATGTAGAGATATATGTATTAAAAAGACATCTGCAATTTTTACAAAATGTTAATGATATTAATATCTGTACCGGTAATTAAATGCATCACAGAGGCAGCCAGCAGACAAAATTTTAAGAGCAATATGTATATATAGCCGACAGGAATTGAAGACATATGACTTTAGGTTAACAGGTCCGCATCAATCTCTACTTACTGAGCCGAAGGGAAAGTACATCTGGCATAAAGTGAGAAGGCGAATATCACTATACAGAGGACTCCACATAATTCTTATTCAAATATTTCGGTTATTTGTATAAAATTCTGCGGTCCTGATTTTTTCTTCTTTATCTTTGATTTTCAACTCCGTGTATTGTCATAGTATCTACAATTAAATACAGCATCAACCAAAATTTAATTAGCAATTTACATAATATCTGTGATGTCTCATCTATTGTTATACTGTGACAGGAGAGGAGAAAATGTAGCGGCCAGACCGGGATTCGAACCCGGGACCCTCAGAATACTAGCTGAGTGCTCTACCGACTGAGCTACCTGGTCACCGATGATCAACCCAGTCCAATCCCGCTACAATACATTTAGCTTAAGAAGATGACACAATGTGTGATGATAAAAGCATGTCTGGGGATTCCATCATTGTTATCTATCACAGTTCCCTTTCGTCTACATATACTTTGTCACTACTGACAGTGAAATGAAGGGGAGTAACTCTGATAGGTCAGAATGAAATCCATACACTTGCTACTGTGTATGTAAAATAGTCACTATTAAACAAAAGTCAAACATGTAGTATGTATATGTAGACTTGTCTAGCTATTATTATGATGTAATGAATATTGATCATGCATATTTTCAAAGACTAAATCAACATTTGCTACATATTTATCAATCAGTTTACTCTTTGCAGACCAATATGTGCCTAATTACCCAGTGAAGGTGTATGAAGGGAATCTGTTAGATAAGGAAAAGGTTTGAGCGACCTGTTCAACTGACAACTGCCATCCTGAACTGATGACCACTTATTGCTGAAGTCTTTGAACATTGACCTCATCTATAATGGACTCCATATCTGTTCTTGTAACTGGTGGAAATGGCTTCCTTGGGCAACACATTTTGAAACATCTCCACCTGGAAGCAGATGACCTTAGCCTTCGTGAGATCAGAGTCCTTGACCTTGTATCCTATAGAAACAAGCTAGGTACAGTATAGAATATGTACAGCAACCTAAATAAAAAGCTTATGTCTCCAGTATAGAATTCAAAAAGATAAAGATGACAAAGGATTTGAGAATGATCAGATAAGGTGATGAAGATAGGTATGATAAAGGTCACATCAAGGTCAGATCATTATACAGTAAATCCTCTCTAAAGGATAAAAATACCACCTGAATGGGGTCCTGAATGGCTAATTTCAACACAATCTGTTGAAGTCTGAAAGCCCATCTTTTCTTTGTGTTGTGAGAGGTCTTTATAGACACAGGTTCGATTGTGTTAAATGTTTAATAGATAGAATATCTGTTTATATTAAAATTTGTGTTTGCAGACTATGAGCCAACTTGCCCAGTGAGGGTGTATGAAGGAAGTCTATTAGATGAAGAAAAGGTTCGAGAGGCCTGTAGAGGTGTTCAAGCTGTCCTACACATAGCCTCCTTTATAGATACCAAAATGTTCCCCAACAAATCCAGACTGACTGAAGTTAACATCAAAGGTATCATCAGTATTAGTAGATTTTCCTACAAGATAGAATTAGTGATGGATCATTGATCAAAAAAATAAATAGGAAATTAGTTGAATAAAAACCCAATAAAACCGATAATTGGTTACAAATTTGAATAACCAATGAATCAGAGTTGTTTGGAAATGGTCCTAAATCTTCAAATTTGTGTCATCAAACATTTGTTTTTCATAATTCAACATTCGGATATTTGTTCCAGGTACCCAGACACTTGTAGACATCAGTAAGGAGGAGGGTGTGCCACACTTTATCTACTGTGGCAGTGTAACGTGTGTACAGGGATATGAGGAGGTACTCGAAGGAACCGAGTTCACCCTCCCGCTTCTCCCGGAAAACAAGCTCCTGTTTAGGCACTATGGAAGCAGTAAACAGAAAGCCTTGAACATCGTCCTGCAATCTAATGGAGACAAGTTACCACAAGGTTTGTATTTTATTACAACATACTGTGAAACACTTTATTTTTGCAAGGTACATGTTTTCATGTAATTTTTCGATTCGAAAGAGTTTGAAAATAATGATGGTGTGAACAATTGTTTTATGCGAAAATACATTTGTAAAGTTGATTCAAGTAATATCAATACTATTGTGAAATAACAGTTTATGTTTAATTTATGGAATAGAAACCTCAAAGGGGCATTTACTGTTTGAAACTGTCTGAGGGTGTCAAAATGAAATTTAATCGAAAAAAGTTCATTTTGTAAAAAAAATTGTAACTTTAGATTTATATATATTTTTTTATAATTATATACTACATTATTGATACATGACAACTTAAAATAGGTAATTATATCATTAATACCTTAACAGTATACATCTTGATGAACATTATTTCTAATTTGCTAGATGAATTGAGGTGTTGCATGTAAATTGTCTGTCTTTGCATATTATAGAGTTAGCTCCCTTGTGGGTAGAAATCGATTGTGTGGTCATTATTTTGTGAACGCAACATTCACATTGTTTTCTTCAAAAAGTATGACACTACACTAACAAAAACATGACGTCACAATTAGCACCTACTTGCAAGGCAGATAACTCTATATTATGCAAAATCATTACATAATCATCCTCCAAACTACAGGGGTTTGAAATTAATTATGATCTGTACACTCCTGGACTATTTCACAATAAAACTGAAGGTAGCTCAGAGGAAACAATCTGAACCTATCTCAGACCAGCAAAATTTTCTATGAAGACAACAGAGAGAGGGACGCCCAACTTCAAAGCCACACAGTCAACCACAGTGTACTATTATATAGCTCTTTTGATGTGCGTCAAAGGACTAAATTACCTGTTCTGTTCTGTTGCCTCCAGTTTTACTATGACATAGTCCAGGGGTATAGAGATCATAAGTAATCAGAAACCCTTGAATATCGAAGGTGATACAGAATAAGATGCTCTGGAATACAAGGCACATACACCATTTCCAAGTTAAAAAGGAGCAGTTTATAATCCGGTAATTGTTTGTGTATTTATAGGAGATGAGATGAAGACGATGGCACTCATGCCTACTACCATGTATGGAGAACTGGATCTGGGTTGTTTTACATTAGGTCTTCAGGCAGCTCACAAAAACAATGGCAGCATGCCAAAGACTGGCTCCGAGACAGCTGTATGTCAGTTTGGATACGTCGGAAACATCGCCTGGGGCTTTATCTGTGGACTGAGAACCCTGATCAGACAGTCCGACCTGGTGGCAGGTCAGTATTTCCTTATAGCTGATGACACACAGGTTCGTCCTTTTAACAAATTACAGCAGGAGTTTTTGGAATGTCGTGGATTGAAATACACCACATACAAAATACCAGGCTTTGTTATGTATCTCATCACGATCCTTTTAACCATACTGGGATATCTACTGTATCCTATCTATACTCTAGATTCGAGCCTTACATATTCTGGGTTTTATTTTACACAAACATCATTTTCCTTTACCTATCAAAAGGCAAAGGATTTCCTGTCATACTCCCCTAGGTACAATCCAGAGGAGTCCCTAAAAGCTTCTAAACAGTATTACTCGTCTATGGATCTCAGCTAGCATAATGTTAATGGGGAATAACTCATATTGCTCAAGGTACTGGAGTTATGATAAGAACCTAAATGGGGACTACATATTTAACTTGCTGCTAAACAATACTACAGTTTATGACGAACAGGCTTACAATGAATCATTTTTCTACAAGACGATTATAATATGTATATTATGATCTATACTTATTGTAAAGTAATTTTGTTGGTCCCTTGCAGTGTATTTTAACTGTGTTTTAATTGCTCTACTTGGCCTGATCTGTATATAGGGGCATAATCTATGCTGCCAAACTATTCTGCTTTGTGTAAAAAAACTTTAGACAAACCCAAAGGGACGTAATCCATGTTACCAAATTGTACTCCCTTATGATCCGCTTGCAAATGTTAATGGTCATAATTGATACTCCCTAACAATACTCGTGAATGTATGTACATATAGTACACAAGTTGCAAACTAAAGGGAGATAATCTAGTTGCAAACTAAAGGGAGATAATCTAGTATAAAATTCAGCTGAGAAGTAACAGCAACAAGTTACGGGCAGAAAGCCGGTGTACTCGACTAGCTGCCAATTGTGATAAAGGGACATAACTTAATTCTACCTGTTTAATTTTCACAAATAAGCTTTTTGATTGTAATGTGGAAGCATAATTATAAACAGAGAAATACTTTTGGCCAACACTTCAAAAAATTATATACATGTGTAATAGCATTATTAAAAATAGACTATGAAAGCAAATACTCAATACTATTCCTATCTGACATTAAACTTTCTAAATTGTTATGATCGAACAAAGTTCACATATTTATCACACATGATAAGTCTCATGGTCTTTTTGAAGGTATCTACATGTACCTTCGGTACTAACTTTTCCATCGTAAAATCACCAATTTTTAGTTTTTAAAATAACAGATATTCTTATGAGCATAATAAGGATGTAATTTTGCATGTTTTGTATTTTTATCTTTATGATATTAGATCTGAAAGAATTTTGGTTGTTACCATTTTTTTGTTGTTTATATTTCTTTTATATATACTCTTTACTATAACAAATATTATTGTTTTGTTTATTAATTTGATTTTCACATTATGCCTTTACTTACAGTGTGCATTATCTTATATATAAGCATTATTGTTGTTTCCTTTTATTAATGTTATATTTTAAGCAACTAGATAGTTTTAACTTGTACCCTAGAAATTATACTCATTAATTAAATAAAAGAAGATATTCTAATGATTTTTTTTCTGTTACCAGTAATTGTATTACCAAAGTATTATATATTTTACATGTATACTGTATGTCATAGTATCATGTCATATGCTATAGTATGTACATGTACTTTTTAAAACTTTGTTTTGTATTTTTATTCAAATTTACAAAGTGTTCATGTATGCTGATATTTACAACAAGATTCAAATCATCGTAATTAGTGGAAATGATATATTTAAAATTTTGTAAAAGTTAAATATTAAAAATATAATTATATAATTATGTTGTTAAGGGATCTTATACATATAGATCTGTTATTGGTTATCTATGTTATCTACACTCTACCTGTGTCTTCATCCATACTTCACAGTAATATCCCGCGGATTTTAATATAAGATTACTGTCTTACAATTAGGTGACATCATCAGTGCATCCAGCGTTAGTGCGGTGTGCATTGTCGATAACCTCATCAATTTTGACGCCTAACATCATTCCTGTGATAATGGTGTGATGAAATAGCTGGAAAGCAATGGAAATTTCATATTTTATTTATAAAGTATGTGGGGAAAAAGAAGCAAACATGGATCTGTCAAGTGTACAGGGATATCTCAGCCCTCATGAAAGATTTTGGCCATCGTTACCCTCGGCAAGCCTCGGTTTGACCAGCCAAAATCTTTCACTCAGGTTGAGGTATCCCTGTCCACTTTACAGACCCATATAAGATTCCGTTAATATATACTGGTGATCAGTGTTAACTATACTCTTGTACTGGTGATCAGTGTTATCAATACTCTTGTAGTGGTGATCAGTGTTATCTTTACTCTTGTAGTGGTGATCAGTGTTATCTTTACTCTTGTAGTGGTGATCAGTATTATCAATACTCTTGTAGTGGTTATCAGTTTTATCAATACTCTTGTAGTGGTGATCAGTGTTATCAAAACTCTTGTAGTGGTGATCAGTGTTATCAATACTCTTGTAGTGGTGATCAGTGTTATCAATACTCTTGTAGTGGTGATCAGTGTTATCTATACTTTTGTACTGGTGATCAGTGTTATCTATACTTTTGTACTGGTGATCAGTGTTATCAATACTCTTGTACTGGTGATCAGTGTTATCTATACTCTTATACTGGTGATCAGTGTTATCTATAATCTTGTACTGGGGATCAGTGTTATCTATAATCTTGTACTGGTGATCAGTGTTATCTACACTCTTGTACTGGTGATCAGTGTTATCTATACTCTTGTACTGGTGATCAGTGTTATCTATGCTCTTGCCTTATGTATCATAATTTTCGTAAATATATCTTGTATACATTTTGCGCGCCTAATAATATATATAGCTATTTTAAGTTCATCACAATATGCCTAGTATTGTATTAAGCTTTTTATATTGATGATATGCTTAGTATTTTAGTATGCTATTGATATCGATATTATGCCTAGTATTATTGTTCTATTATGGCCCTTTCCAGAGGGAAATGTTCTCTCTATAATATTGTCTGGTGACGTATAGTCCCCGAGTCGAAGATGAGGGGACTATACCTGGCCAGACAACACTATAGGAGAACTGTTCCCGAGGGAAAGGGCCATACTAGATTTAGTGCGTCACATGACATTTATTATGACATCATATATTTGGTTGCGTGTAATTCCCGGGGGACTATACTTTGGTATAGTTCCTGTAGTCAGGTATAGTCTCCTGTAGTCAAGAAGGCATGGAACTGACGCAAAATAGACCATGGCCTTTATCCAATCGCATTCCTAGTAATTATCACGTGATGTACTAAATTGAGCCATTGATACTATGCCTAGTATTATAATACGCTATTGATATTGATATTATGCCTAGTATTAAATGAGCTACATGTATTGATATTGGTATTATACCTACTATTATATTAAACTATAGATATTGATAATATGTCAAGTATTATAATAAGCTATTGATATTGATATTATGCCTAGTATCATATTAAGCATTTGATATTGATATTATGCCTACTGTTATATTTAGCTATTGATATTATGCCTACTATTATATTAAGCCATTGATATTATGCTTAATATTATAATAAGCTATAGATATTGATATTATGCCTAGTGTTATATGAAGCATTTGATATTTATTTTATGCCTAGTATAATATTAAGCTATTGATATTGATATTATGCCTAGTATAAGCCTCAGATGAGATTGACAATGATCATATGATACTCCTACTTTATACTTAACGTTCCAAAAGCAGGTTCAAGGACAGCAGATAAAGTGCCTACGTAATTTCAATTAAAAGACTGATGAATCCCACTCACTAAACGAGCTAATAGGACAATGATGAGATTTTGACATGTGATGCATAATAAAGATTCTATATTGATCAAAATGTCTTGTCATTTCTATTTGCCTTTAAGAATAACCATCAGCGGAAACGATATATATGTGATGTATAAGCATTTAGCAGGAAAATGTGAAAGGACTGTGTATAAATTTTGACCCCCAAAGCCATTAATTACATGACTAAGTATTCAGAAATTCAGTTGTTGAATTTGAAATATTCAGTACATACATGATTAATTTGCAATGGAAGTTTACTATTTGCAATTTTAGTTGTCATAGTAAGCGTCCGAAATGAAATAAGCGAATTTGAAAATGTTATCATTTTCGACTGTTTTGATAGTAATTTTTGTCCAAGAATCAATAAAGATTAATATTTAACAAATTTAATATTTTCTGAGAATGTGTAGGTACTTTAGATACATCTTAAGGATGTGCTCTATAGTTTGTAGACAAAACGTAGACATTGACAAAAGTTTTATATTTCATAATTTAAGCATGATGAGGCTGGTTTTTATTATAGCAAGTGGATCTGTAATGATACACAGCCATCGGGCCTATTGTGTCATCCAAGATTTACTTTATTGGAAGTACATGGTCTGGAATATTTAATGTGTAAAGTACGAGGTCGAAGAACATGCACCGTAAGTGTTATGTCCCAGATTACTAGAGGCCCAGAAACAATATGCTATCATGCTGCAATATCGTTAGATCTGGTCAATGCATATTATTCTATGTCACATAGTTTTCCATGCGAAGATATACTACTAAATTGATACACGCCATCAGAAATCCAATGGAACATTATATACAAGACAACTCGAGCAAACGGCATGAAGAAACATGGCAGCTATACAAAGCCTAACTTGTGCATGTTCGCATACTCGACCAACGAAGTTAGCATGTAGCATGATCAGGTTTGGCATTCAGCAAAACACTTTGCAATATGGGACTTTAGGAAATTTCGGAGGAACTAAATTACAGACTTAGTAGCAAACCAGCTTTCTTTACGTGTTCTGTGCATTGGCAGATGGCCGTGAGTCAGGAACATGTGTTCTTGCAAATACGTATGCAGGACAAGTCGGTGTAAATGATCTACCTTGTCCGCGAAGGACAGCAGCGTGCACAAAGTGGTGTGGAAGGAATTGGTCATATACATTTGCCATCAGAATCAGCATTAACAACTCAACATACATTGATATATGGTCTTTGTTTTCCAAACAGGTTGATAGTTGACAGAGGCACGGAAAAAAAACAGATTAAAGATGCAAATGAGAGAAAATGGTACAACCGAAATGACCTGTTTGTTAAATGATAGTAGGTTACTCGAGGCTGTACAAAGTACAGGTACAATGTATTACTTGATCAAAGAGATGGACGATGACAGGATTCGACAGAGAAGTAGGGAATGGGAAACACAAGTAATATCTGTTGAGGATGAACATTTCATAGGATCACACACAATGTGTTATACATTGATGGATTGCTTGGTGGTACTGTGCTGGGTCTTGATCATAACAATCAATGAAGGAGGATCCACCTGCGTAAAAGCCATAATGCACCAACTAGATGATCATGTTTATTTAGGTAATCACTATATATTTATGTAATCTTTTTTGGCAAGAGTCAATTTACCGAAATCGGTATTTGACCGAATAAATATAAATTGTAATTCACATTTTTCGACAGCTAACATTTCAACGGAATCGTTTGTGTTTAAAATCATTTTTTCATCCGAAAATTTACTTTTTATAGGACAAAATGATTAAAAGAACAAGACATTCATTCATCATCTTTTGATGCATGTGCTTTTTTTGTGAGAAATGAAACTAGGACAACTATTTAGGGTATTTCATTATTTATTCAACAAAATAATAAACAAAACATGAAAAAGAAATATAAATTTAAATAATACTAATAATATATAACGCAGTCAGTAATAAAACAATGTTATTTAGTAAAATTAATATGAACTACATTTAAAACATAGTATAGGTCGTAATATATAATGAATAACGCTATGAAACCGGGTTAGAAAGGGGGGTAATCATCGATCACCTTGGAAAGTTGGGGAATGGTAATCAATCATTTTTATATTAAAGGGAGATAATCGTCAACTATTTCGGTAATCATCGACCACCTTGGTTAGTTTGGGGAATGGTAATCAATCACTTTGATCTTAAAGGGAGATAATCGTCAACTATTTTGGCTATGTAATAAGTAATGATGTCGTGTATATTTTCTATCAAAAGCATGTTTACAATTATTGCACTTATTTTTGCTACAAAATGTTTTAATATACATATATGTACAATATATATCTGCAAGTTGAACACATGGGAATAACGCTTTCTTCTACATGTTAATTAATTCAGAACATCAGGATATTGTGGTATTTTGATATCTCCACATATATTCTTAATTGAAATTAATTGACATTAATATGATGAGAGATTCTTTAAAGTCATTTGCAAACAAGACATTTTGTTTACCACAAGTTATCTGTATTACTTTTATCACATCTGATCACAAATAGTCGACAGATAACAACATCAGATTGGATAAGGAATTACATGTACTCTATTTTGCACCGTCTCCGTTCAGTTTGCATTTAGATGTTTGTTCCATATTTCAGACCAGTCATTGGATAAACGTAAAGCACACTAGCACTATTGCATCACAAACTGTTATTTAGACAGAAGACAAATATCATAATAGAGCTATATCATCAGTGTACGATGCAGGTAAGTACACTTAAAATAATGATGGCGTTTATCACCAGTTTCCTTGGCTTTATTGGATTTTATGCGATCTTGATTTAAGAATCCTAAAACCAATTGCATGTCCTGGAAAGCTTTATGTAAATAACAATTGCGTTAAGAAGTAAACTTAATAGTAAACTTGAGGTAAGATATCACAGACTTCTCGTAGCCATCCATCTTTCCTAGCTAGCTATCAGTCATAATCGCATTCCAGGAGTTAGTTTCCTGGTAAAGCTCTAAGCGTTAATTCCTAGGAAATGCACACAGGGAAACAGGGATTTCCATATCTATGTGAGGCAATTAGCTTCTGCAGGAATGGACATCTGCTGTTACTAATTTATTAGAAGCTCATGTTTTTGGACCTTTAAGAAACGAGAAGAAGCTGGACATTTTGGACGGTTGATCTGTCCGGACTGTTTTCACGTCCAGGAAGCGTTTCCTCTCTGTCACGTAATGTTTGGCTGACCGATCCCACGGTATCCTCTCCGTCAACACCTATAATAAGGTAAATAATCAAATAATAATTAAAAAAAAAAGACATTTACATATTGAAACATGGTTTTTGACGAAAGTCATTATTCAAAATGTATTCATAGATTTGATACAATCATTTTCTTTAAAATAAAACTAACTCATACAAAGACTTTTTGATGGTTGGGATGTAAGCGTCTTTGAGGGGAAGAAAATTTGAGTGTCCTGAGAAAATCAACGTAAACTGGCATGCGACTTTAAGCATTTTCTTTAGAAAATGGCTTTTGTTTTCACAACCATAACCAGGAAAAAACAAAGCACTTGTCCATGATTGACGTTGGCAAAGGTCTTAATACGTGTAAAAATTGGATTAAATCGACAAAACCTTGTGACCAGGCTGATTAAAGAGTTAAACCCTGACCGTCTTGATAAAAAGACTTGTTTGGTACCAAATAACCCGATTGAAGAAGAGAGTATTGTATAGCAAAGACGATTTCGTTCCAATTCACTATTGAACAGGTCAACCCCTTACCTTATATGGGCCATGCGTGGGCGTGACTGATCGTTTGACAGCCATCATAACGACAGGTTTGGCGTCGACAGTCTCCGACATGTTGATACGCTCCACTCCAGAGAGATGTAGCACCACTTCGCCAGCATAGTCGTCCTGGCCAAAATGGTCGTGGTCCATCACACTTAGAAGTATGACCGCTCCTTTGGTATTCAGGTATTCTTGGGGGATGTTTGGACTGAAAAAGTTCATTTAACAATGGTAAATATAAAATGGAAATATATCAAAAAAATTGTTCCTGGATTGATAGAGAATCTTCAATTCCCTGCTGATCTATTAGATTTTTAGTTTTTGAAACAAATTCTTACAAATGATTATTGTAGCTGCTCGAACGTTACTTTTTCCTGAGTTTAGAAACATCCATTGTATGATTCCAATGTATTTGTATTCCATGGTATAAAATGTTTTGAATTTAATGATGAATGTTTCAAAGTCATAATTAAGTCTTCTTTTATATTTGGTGAATCATATTCCCCCATATTAGTTAGAGAACTTATATAGGCTATGCCGGTTGTTCATTCCCTTTTCAAATAATATTTGAAATAAAATTTATTGAAATTGAAAATTCCCCCATCACTGATTGATTTGATTAACCTGTAAATATTTTATGCTAGCTTTCACTTTTCCAAAATATTAGCTTTATTTTGAAATAACAAAACAAAATAATGATTAAACAGAAAACTGAGTCTTAATACCTCACACAATTGATTCAGATTTTATTTTGCAGAACATGAATCTAGCTATATCATGGCAACTTACAACTGGAAGGTTGCGTTGAAGACGGGGTTGAGTGTTTTCTCCACGACTCTTGTTTTCTGTGTCTTATGCTCACCAAACATGGTCTGTGGAAGGACACTGGTCACTACATAGGGGTCACTGAGTCCAGAGGGGTCCAAACCTGGCAGATCAGTAGCTCTTATCACTGGAAACGCAAGTTAATAATACTTTATTTCATACTTTTAATATATCTCCAGGGTATTGTTCAGTTCTATGTTCCAGAGCTTGTTTTTGCAACAATATTATTCATGAAAAAAAAAATGACAAAAAACAACAATTATATTCTACTTTTATTTTTATCTTGCAGGAATTGAAAAAGTAAAGAAAATATTGAATTATAATTAAGTTGTCTCCAACTCTAAAGAACGTTTATCTTGAAGTAAAGAGTTGAAATAAGTAGTCTACCTTTAACAAACAATGTGATGTTTCCTCTCGTCTCCTCCAGGTATGCTGTCTTTATAGCAAGATGACCAAAATACTCCACAGGTGTTTCCTCCAATAAGAAAAAATAGCATCGTCAGAAATGTCATCCAAACTAAAGATCAGACACGTCATGTTTGATACCACCGATATGTCTACCCATTTATAATCCGTATTTATATATCACAGAGTTATCTGCCCTGTCGGGTAGGTATCGATTGAGGCTTTACTTTTTGTGAGAAAAAAATCATGTAGTTTTCCAAGAAACGGATGACGATATCCTCATAAACATTCAACGTCACAATCAGTACCTAACCGACAAGGGCAAATAACTCTAACAAATTATGTTGTTTATATTATGCACCAATAGAAAACTAGGTACATGTAGGACTTATATTGATAAACGGTTTTCTAAAACATGTGCACATAGACGTATATTAAAATAAATTTCATTTGGCTATATAGTACCTTCATGACACTTGGTATATCTTATCAAAGTATTTTAGCTGTACAATACCCTCCTACCATCAGCAATCCAATCAAATTGTATGCAATGATTAATATATTGTAGTAAAACGCACACAACTTTTTCCCCCAATAGTTTGTATTTTTTACACATACATGAATACAACTCTTAATTCGGGTTAACAAAAAGTGTATAGTTACCATGTCATCAGCCAGTGACTTGAGATACGCTAACATCAGATCTTCTGTTGACATACAGTTGGTGTCAATCCTGTGTTTCAGTGATTCAAAGTGAACAGAATCAATTTTGTCGTCATCACAGCCTCCACGGACAAAGTAGGACGTCAGGGCCCGGACGTGCTGTAACACAAATATTATTTTGTTACATCAAACTAACCAAGAATTTGGTATTATTTCAGAACAATCGAAGAAAACCCACCCAAAGATTCCTGTTTTTGATGAAGCGTCATATCAATCAGTATTGGTTTTAACATAAACACACAAAAATATAATAGTATAATTGATAGTTTTTAGTGATTTAGTTTGGGGGTGTATGATTTTTCTCTTGAAGGTAAATTCACAGCGACTTAGACTCTATGATACTCAACTGTGCCTTGTTTTGCTGATGTATTTTTACGTTCATTCCTGAAAATTTATTAGAAATATTTTCTAAAAGGAAATAATAGCCAAGCATTGTCTTTCGTTACACCTACCTGTTTCATCTGGATGTAATATTCAGGTCTTTTCTGTTAAAAAGAGAAATTTACACAATTAAACTTTATATAGAACTTTTACATAGTTTAAAGTTAAATGAATACATCAAATGATAAATATATTTTAAGGACATTTTTACTCACTACGATATATTAAATCATACATTTACTCAATTAGTAGCAAGAGGGATTATTTCAATATAACAAATGCAACTTCTAATTAATTATGTCATATACAAGAATTAATAGAATATTTGATTTAATACAAATTATTGTTGATAATTGAATTGTTTCCTTTTTGATGCCCGTGGAAACATAAATGCTTCAAACGGAATAAGATTTCACACGATGTTCTAACATCTCTAGAAAGTTTTATCCTAATATACCTACCCCAACTTGTAACTGTTGGTCCAGCAGACTAACGATTGTATCCCACAACTGGAGAATCATCCTAGGGAAGATGGACGACATTAGACGGTCGTGTAGTGTCTTCAGATTGGTCGATAAGTATCCAATCAGCTGATCCACAGACTTAAATAAATAAAACAGACGGATTATATTTATATATCTTAGATGACATCAATTATCCATAACATATTAACATTATAGTACTTTTAAAACTGTTAAAGACATTTCCAATCTATTTTGTCTAAAGTTAATCAACCAATCATGAGACATTAAAATATTAGAGTGTAATAAATATAATGTTCCTATTTTTTTTTAAAGAAACGGGATGTAAGGTTTTATTATGCTTCATGCAAATGTCCTTATTAACAGCAAAGGTCATTTGAAGATATGCCAGGCTAAGGAAGAGTAGAAAAATCAGAGTACCTTGAGAAAAACCACCGACGAACAATCAATACTTGTTAACTATGACACCTGGGGTTAAACTTCGACATGAAAAGGTAGATTACTAATGGTAAATGTCTTAACACCCTAACCACTAGACAACACAGGCATTTTTGGGGGAAATGTTTAGACTTACCGAAGGTTTCTCTGGATGTTGAATGGTGAACACTTCCATATATCGAGCGATATCTACTTTCATTTTCTCTGTAATTTGCTGTAGAAGCAGAGAGCTCTTCAGTATGATTTCCTTGTTTGCAGTGTCCATGAGCCTCCTTAACGTCGTCTGTGCCTGATTACCTACGTCATCGTTTTCGTATCTAGTGGAGATCAACATGACTACAGAATCCCAGTCGAGGAGTTGTGGTAGCTCCGTCAGGTACTGTCGGACATGTTCTATATTGTTCAGCGTGATACAGAGCTACAATAGAAAAGGTAAAATATAACTTATATAAGTTATAAATTACATACTGTATATTTTTACACATAAAACAATGTTGTGATGATTTAAACCGTGGTTGTAATGCTATGTACGCTTAACTAAATCAATAGTTGATAATAAATTAATTTGCATTTTTAGATTGTGGATAAAATATTATAACATATAAGATATAGGATATTTGAATAAGTGAAACCTGTCTTAAAGACCAATTTAATTAAGGAACCAAGCAAAAAGGTCTTTATTGGTAGGTGGTTTTTTAAACACGTATTTATAGTTAAATTGTGTTAGGATAAGCCATTTGGAACTCTATGAATGGTCTTATTAAGCAAATAGTCTTTATAAAGAGGCTGCCGCTTAGACAAGTCTGACTTTATCTTTTGCATTATAACTTACCCGCTCCGTCACATCAAACTGTTCTAAAGAGTCGTCATAGTAACCGTTCCTCTCTAAAATAGAATGGATCTTTTCACCATACATCCGAGCACCATCACAAATCAACTACAAGTTAAAAATAATATTACATTTATTTGATAAGATTTAATGAATTTATATATTGTAAAACTTACTTTATCAATAACTGGACATCCAGCCATGTCATACGGCCGTGTCATAAATATCATAAGACACATGTGTGAAAACACAGATATTTTTGACGTCATAATCTATATATGACGTCGCATGATTGTCTCAGTAGACGGAAACGTCACATCCGAGTCGGGATTCTACTGTTTTTAAGTTGTACTTATATTTCTATTATTAACAATTAGGTGATAAATAGAATCTTTCACTCGTGACTATGGGATATAAAATATATATCAAACTCGTTAAATAATCTGATGTGCTACTAGCCTAAAGGCTCGTGGCATATCAAGTTATTGAACTCGTTTGATAAATTCCATATCACATAGCCACTCATGTAAGATCCTCTATATTTCAAAGAAAGGTAAGTTGTACATGTATAGACAAATATAAAAGACAATTTTAGTTATGCCATATGATAATACTTACATCTGTAATCTTTGTCACGCCCATCAAAGCCGAATCTGGGTCATGAAAATCGATCTGACGCCATTCTTCTGTAATCTGAAACAATCAAATAATATTGATACTGTAACAAAACGTTTGTATGACATGTTATTAAATCCAACACCGCCTTTTTCTTTTCTTTTTAAACACATAGTTTTAGTTTGGTTTATTAAAATATAATTTATGGCAAGTCAAATAGGTTGACAATATCAGCAGTACTTTCTAATATCCATCAATCAAAAAAAAATTAAACTCACCTTGGCGAAGCATGAAAGTACGTCAACCGAAGAATTAGAAAATTTCACAAGAGATGTAACAACGACCACCTATAAGATAAAAAAAAACCCGACATTGATGTTTGTTTCATATGATAATAGATCATATAGCGATGGAGAAACGTTAATACTTTTTCTCAGATTGAATAAAAATGGTGAAGTTATTATTACATGTTATAAAGAAATGAATGACCATGATTTCCATTCAACCATTACTTTTCAGAAAGAATAATATAATTAATTTGTACATTCAGATACAGTTCATTTCCAATACGTATGTACAATGCCTGTTTCAAATTATTAAAGATGCTCCACCGCTGACAAATGCTGTTTTTTCTATATCAAAAACGGTAGCAGACGATTTAGTATTTTTCTTCAGTTACAAAAGTTACTTACATTTCATAATTACAGCCATTAAAAAGTTTGAGCTTCTAATTTTATTTCAAGTTAAAAACATTAAAAATAATAAATTGCATCCCGAAAAAAATCCGTGGCATTATATCCTATATGGAATGAAGTACTGATTGCGCTAGCACAAAAGGCAAAATAAATTATTTTGTATTATTTTTTGTCTTAATTAGACATATATATATACATAATTTAACACCAATTATTGTTCAAAAAATGAATATCATTTATGCTCTGTCGGCGGTGGAGCATCTTAACACTAGAAAATGTTAATGATAGCAAAACATATCACATCGGTAATTATAAAGCCAAATTTATCATGAGTCAGTTATTACTTATTGTACGTACATCTTTGTCGATCTCCAGGGCGCGTTCTATACGGTTGGTACATTCTGTCCTGAAGGTTTGGACCCAGAACACCAGAGCCTCCTGGTACCACTGCTGATAGTGGGATATAGACAAACGGAACACATCCCTGTAAGTCATTTAAAATAATGCTCAAAATACATTCCAAATATCCCGTCAATGGATCCATACTCGTCCAATGTTTTAATTCGTCCAATGTTTTAATTTTCCTAACTGCCTATACTCCCTCTCAGAAACCCATATCCCCATCTTGGCAATGAACCCAATCCAATTTAACTCTCAGTTGTCACGTTTTTGCAAAGTTCCCTTTATAATTTTGGAATTTGCGACAGTATACTACGCATTACCTCCCTTGATAAAACATCTTAGAAAAGTTTAATATTGTGGTACTGACCGTCGACTAATGTTGTCCCGAATGATGTTGTAGAACCTCCTAACAGCGAAGTACACTCTAAGTGACAGACGACTACTTGCCGTGACATTGACAGCGAAGTTGTGGTAGCGTCTCTGGTATCTGTCCATCTCCATCATCAGTTCCTTCATCACTGGACTTATCTGTACACATAAACAGCATAAATGGAACTGGTAGTGAGGCTAGAATATTTAGTCATACGCCACACGTTAGATACATTGATATAACTTTATTTAGATTTAGATTTTAGCGACTGCCTAAATATTCTCTATTGCTTTATTATTATAAAAAAAACATTAACCAGTTGGCGCTCAAATGATATAGAAAAAGACAATAAATATACCTGTAATGAAATTGTCGCTAATAACGTTTATAGAAGGCAAGTACGTATTAACAACGAACAGCTAAATCTGAGATACACATCCGTGGCACACCTCTATATAGTGTTAAATTATGTTAGTCTTATGAAATCAATGTTTTCTAAATCACAGTGATATTAGCAATTAGGGAAAATTCAATTTTGATTGTCACCTTTTCATGGTTGAAATAATATGTATAATTACCTTTTTCTCGACAGCAAACGACACCATCCTATAATAGACGATGCCAAGTGCGGTGAAGAGTGTCTTAACGACACCCATGGAGTTGAGATGAGACGACACGTGATTGACCAGCTCCCCAAGGGCGGTCAGTTCAGGGATAACAGCGTCCTTGACCAGGTCATGTTTCTTTATAGCAGCCACTTTAATGTCCATCCACTCATCCACATCCTCCTGTAAGAACGTTATAGCCCTTTATATTTGACTGGTTATGAATATATGTGTGATCACCACGTTATAAGGTATAACACTTTATTTTCACGATACAAATTTCGCGAGAAAACTCCAACGCAAATTCATATGCTTTGCGAATGATTGTATAAAAAGATACTACATTAATGGATTGAATTCATGATTGTCTCTAATAATGCGTTTTAATTTATGCATTTATGTTGAAAATAACTGAGACGCGAACTATAATAAACGCGAAAATGAAGTGGTATACTCAAAATTTAATGCTCGAAAACATAGTAATTGCGTCTCGATGTGTTGGTTGTCAGACAATAATTATCAAAATGTTCATATACGTTTAAGTCAACAATGGCATGCATTCAGTAATCTATGGTATTAGTACAAAGGTACCCTCTGACATGTATCCTTCTATACATTGATATATTGATTGCATCATGCATCGTGACATACCTGAAGTTTACTAAGGACTTTTGCTGTGAGGTTGTTAAGTGGTGCAGATTTGGTCTCCCAAAGGTCAAGCTCTACAAGTTGTATCACAATCCTGATAAGAGAAAAGAACTTTCATTTACATAATAGATTTTCAAAGAATGTTCTAAAAACATTTTTCACTACTTGAACAAACGCAATCTATCTTTTTTATCGTGAATGAATAGGCAATTGCTCTGCAATGTAAACACAAAATAATATGTCAACTTTCTTGTGAAATACGTCCTAACTTTGCATAATAATTTGATGTAAGGATGCGTACCCTAACTTTGCCTTGAGGATGTTGATGTTGTCTAGAGAAGGAGGGAATAGTACAGGTAGCTCCTCCAGGTGATCCGATACCCAGGCGATGTATCTGGTGGCGGCCTTCCTGTACATAGAGATCTGTAATACACAACAACCGCTCTGTCAAAGTCTATAACGGGTAAATTTATATTTTATTGATCTTAAAATTAGAACTAAATTTAGAATTGTTCATTTTGTGATAAGAACAACCTTAATTGTTTCACAATGGTCACATATCCCTTAGGTCATATGGAGTATAAAGAATATTTTTCTTCATTTACAAATTTGTTTCATTTCATAAATATGGTATTAAGCAAACTTGCAACACTTTAAATCATTGGTTTATTCTTATAAACTAAGTAGGTTCTGATATAAAATAAAGATTTGTCATTTTTCTGTTATTCCAAAACAAACTATCTATTCGTTTGAAGATGTTAGATATGGAGTAAGAGAGTAAATCCTTGAAATGAGATATAAAAAAATACAGATTGTTTAGCACGAAGTGAGAGAAAATCAACCAACAGCCACCTCTGCATCTGTGAGCGGCATCTTCTGGGTGACAGTCGACACGTCTAATTGCTGGGTGACCCAGGTCATCTGAAGGTCATGAATGGCCGTAGTTAGCGCGTGGTCAGTGTGGACAAGGTCTTCGTTCGTAGTCGTCCATTCCAGCAAGACAATCACGTGGCTAAAAGAAAAGTTTTGAATTTTCAATGAACAATTTCGAAAATCGTAAGATGCAACCATTTTTTCATAGCGTATATCTTTGTCACTACGTGACTAGAAAATATTAATTAACCTTATGTTTTGGGATATGATAGTTTAAATTGATGCTGTATATCTATTGTCATTGGTAAAACTTACACAACAGCTTGTGAAAGTTTTCCGATTTTGTGTGAAATTGCAAAGCTATCCAAAATTCGCCTTTCCTTAGCTGATAGGTGGGGTTCCATCGGAGTTCCCGAATCCTGAAAACACAATAGAAAAGTGTAATTGAAGTGGTCATATATTTGCCATAGCTGTCATATCGAGTGTAATATATCTTGGCTATTAGTGTCCTAGAATATGTATTAACTGGATCAAGGCAATAAATCTCACTATTACATCTATCTTGTCTTAGAGTTATCTACCCTGGCTATCAGATCTGATGGATTGTCTCCCTTGACTCCCATATCTAGAGTTATCTACCTTTGCTGATTTTGCTGTATGTTCATAGATCTGTTGCGTAGCCTGATAATAGTCCTCTACAGAGAAACATTCATCATCTTCAAACTCACTTTCCTGTAACAAAAATTTATAGATATATAGAAGCGAAATTCAAAAATATAAAAAATTTGTATACAGAAATTAATAGGCACAACGATACACGATAGAAATACAACAAAATGTGAAATCATCATGAGGGTCGATTGTGATAAAATATGGTGACAAATCATTTGTAAAGCCTTTTAATGTCACGCATTGCTATTCTCATCCTCACACATGTCAAACCTTACATTGAATGCAATTTTATGTTCCCTATGCGTATTACTACTTACAATATGCCACTATCATCACTGCCAGTACTCACCATTCTGTGGGATATATCTAGCTTCAACCTGATACGGCCAACAGACTTAGACTTCCCAGACAATGGGTGGATATCCCACCACCAGTCACAGCCATGGGCCGGAATGTCCTGTAAAACAGAGTACTTAATTCAAAAATTACCACCAGCGTATCAATAAAACACGTAATACATTTTTATGATTCAATTTTGCTATGGACCAGACTGGTTGATTTTAGCATTCTGTAATATTTCATTTTTTACGAACTGATTTTCAATTAATAAAAGTGCGTACTTTGAAAATAACATGTCAATTAAAATCTATTGATGTGGAGAAATAAGGACTAACATTAAGAGCTAGTCTAATCATAAGAAAGCAAAACGAAAATTAAGATATTTTATGTAGCTGCCTACCCTTATTGGAATGACAATTCGCCCCCAGCAGCCATCGTGATGTTTGTTGTGGTCTGCCATCTGTCTTATCAGCCTGAATAGGTTTGTCACGTTGCTGAAAAATACGGTCATGGCTATTACATATTCAGCTTTGTACAATGTGGTCAATGCATAAAGTGTTCGTAATTAAGACATTTAAAGGAAGCAGAACATACCAGAGAAACATCAACAATAATCTGTTTATAAAAAATACAACTTTCATTGACACGATTAAAGATCTATTTTTCAAATGCTTTCATAAAAAATCCATGATGTTTAACAGTTGTTTGGTGTGGGTTTGAATTATCTCCCTTTTAACTTAAATCGCTATATTAAAGCGACCTACTGTTTAATTCCATGATGTATAACAGTTGTTTGGTGTGAGTTTGAATTATCTCCCTTTTAACTTATAAGCGACCTACTGTTTAATTCCATGATGTTTAACAGTTGTTTGGTGTGGGTTTGAATTATCTCCCTTTAACTTAGCTCGCTATATTAAAGCGACCTACTGTTTAATTCCATGATGTTTAACAGTTGTTTGGTGTGAGTTTGAATTATCTCCCTTTTAACTTATAAGCGACTTACTGTTTAATTCCATGATGTTTATCTGTTTGGTGTTTCCCGTCGTTACCGTGGTGTTTTCCGTCACCGTTATTCTCGACCTCTTGGTCACACACATAGACATGGATCTCGTCCATCAACAGCTCGTCAATTAACCTGTATATAAATAATGTGCTTATAATAACGGTCTAATTAACATTACAGGATTACGTATAGAGAGTTATTTTGCGGTCAAAATCTTTGCGATGTGGATCTTACACTAGAAAACTAAATTTTACCAAATCAAAATCTCACGATTTGACTTAAAGGGTATATATAATTTAACCAATTATTCACAAATGAAATGTTCACGACTCAGAGGATGACCCTCTATATCGTGAAAATAATCGCCTATACGGTATATGTTCTACCACGATAAAAGCTATTCATTTTCAGTGTACATGTATTAGATTACTCTTGATTTATAAAATATGTTTTCTAGTGTCATAATTTTTATTTTAATAATATTTTAATAATGTTATTAAATCTACATGGACATATAATTTCTGAAAAAAAGTATTGTGGATACTGATTGATTCTAATCATAGTCTATGCCAAAGACTTACAATTGAAACTCATCATTCCAATGAGGAGTGGCCGATTGCTTGACCGCCGCTGTCCGGAGTACATCGTCCTGCTCTGTTGAAAGCTGGCTACCTGATATTTTCCTGCTCCTGGGCGACATTTTTGGAGAGTTCCTGGGTGATGACTTTGGAGAGACCTTGAGACTACGCTGTTGATGATGAACTATACTGACCAGACAATATGGGTCACCAAGCTCTGGAAAAGGTCAAGGTCATAAGGTGAATCGAAAATATTTTTATAATAATGTAAGATAATGATCTTCGAGCTTTAAAATTAATAAATTATCCTTTCCCTATTATGAAGATTAATTATATATTCTCAATATATTCCCTTACAGATGTGTTGCGTATGAGGTAATGCAGGTAATCATGATATTTTATATATCTATTTTTAAATATTTTTTTTCCTATTTAGAGGGACAAAATTTCGTTGATTTTAAAATATTAATTTGATTTTAATAGTAAAAGTTTTATTCCACAAAAGCAATGAAATGACAAACCTTTAGAGCCTTCGAGTTGTTTTAACCCATCTCCTTCCAATACTGTAATGTTCGCCTGTAGACATCTTGGCTGAGGTTAGAAACCAAACTTTTTTTAGAATGGTTATGCATGATAAGCATAACTTAAAACTGATATAGCGGACACATGCATGCATCAATTAAATATAGCTTCGCAATAAATACATATTAACATAATGGTTGACTTGGCTCAGACGTATAAGCACTGTTTTCTGACATAATTAGAGATATAATTTCTTCATGTTGTTAACTGCAATTCAGAAATATATCATAAGCATCGTAAAGAAAATATATTATTTGATACATTTAACTTTGACCATACTTAAGATGAAATGTCAATATTTTGCAAAAAATAATTTAATTATTTAATTACCTTATTAGCAAGTTCCTCTTTAATAAAGAACTCATGTTCATCTTGATCAACTTCAAACACCTGGAATAGTCAAGGGATCTATTAATATTTTGAGGGAAAATAAGAAAATATATATATTTTTAAAAAATATGTTTAAAAAATTATAATTAATTAATAATTATGAATTCTATCGGGTAGTTTTTTGTTCGTTCAAGAAATATACGTAGGATCAAATTTAGTGGCACAGTATATCATTCTAATAATTAAAATGATAAGAGTAAAGTACGTGTACATTTAATGTCTCTGGAACTGAGTACAAGTTGGTTATGGATCTATCAGAGCTATGGTGTAAACATATAATCGTTAATACCAGACTGTGTAGAGAGGAAATCGTGGTCAGCCCCGCCAATATTATGACGGACACTGACAGACCATTGGTCAGCGAGGGCTTTAAGTTGATAAGGTACGTCCATCTGTTTATCTGTGACGTCATTACAGTAAGTCAGTGGTCAACAGAAAGGTGACCAGTGGATTAAACAAACCAATACAGCCAGCACCACCCATTGATAAATTTTGTTGTGTTATCAATATAACCAATATATTATCATGCGTCGGGATTAGTTGTGGCTTGAGGTCAGATGAACTTCAGATATATTCTTCTATTGGAATACTTATTGCAAGTGTTCTGATCCTATATAGTAATGAGTTGGTACTTCTGAATTATTTTTTTTCTTGAAGATAGCACTATTGTAATGCAATAATGGAAAAGCGAAACTTTGCATTTTATCTTGACCCTTATTTTACAAATCTCATATTCATATGAAAATATAGAATCCTCTACAAAATAAACAATTATTGAAAAGATATTAGTAACCGATGGAAACAAGTAAACAAAATGAGGAAGACAACTCTGACAAAAAAGTAAAATTGAAATAAATAAATGTATTATCAAGCAATATCAAAAGTTACACAGATTTTGATTACCTCTCTCAGGTGGTCAACCAGATCTCCGGGTCGCAGACCGATAGTTTTGTCTGGGGCTCCCAACGGGTGAAGCAGGCTCCTCAATAGCCCACGGTAGATATTCTCATTCTGTAAATACAATACAAAAATAAGAATTTAAAATCAACAAATATTTGGTGAAATATCTATTACATGTTTCATAGTTTATTTTATTGATACCAGAATTCCAAACTTGTCATGACTACATAGTTTGGAATGAGGGAAAGTATGATCCCGATACATCATTTGCAATTAAAGAGTGGAAGTTGGTTTTTTTTTGGGACGGCAATGAACGCGGTAAATTTCAAGAAAACAAAGGATAGACACGTTACTAGACAATAATGTAAAGACACGATGATAGTAATGATGATGATGACGATAATATGATAATGATGATGACGATGATGATGATGGTAATGATGATGATGCTGATGATGATGATGATGATGATGGTGATGGTAATGATGATGATGCTGATGATGATGGTGGTAATGATGATGACGACGATGATGATGATCAGAATGTAATATATATTTAACAGTATTTATCTATTCTGCAATCAAACTACCAGAGTACATAAAATTGAAATGGAAGAATAAATCAAGAACATCACTTTAACCTCCATTATTTAGACATATCGACTCATATCATCTGAGCTTTTAACCTTCTGGTGTATTGTAACCCATTAACCTCATTTAACGTTACTCCGTTGTTGAGCTGTTGAGATGTTATTGCAAATAAATCAAGTGTAGGTGCTTTCTTCAACAATTTTTAAGTATTAAAGTTCAAATGATTAAAACTCAACACTGTTACACTGCGGTACGGTTAGGTCAACCACTATGAAACACTTGTGATAAATCGTACGGATATAAATCCACTACGACCTTGATAGCAAATCTTCACATACTCGAGTATCTGAGCTGCCGACTCAAACATTCCATCTATCCATAATGTCTATGCAAATACCGTCAAGATCTAGAACTTCTACAATTTTATCCTGAATCCTGAATTACAGAACCATATCATTGTATCTGAAAGTTCTGATAATGACAAATTCTCATAGAAGGTCACAGTAGTATCAGCAAGAGAAAGGTCGCTGGGTTACTACATCAGAAACTTCCTTATCGAAGATTTCTTTAAGATGTTGACCAATTCAATATAAAAGCATAAAGGTAACAAATTGAGATGTCTTCTTATATACTTTACCATTAGTACAGGTTTAGGGTTTAAGTCCACTCCTTTGTGAATTAATGTGGCACATTTCGGTTTCTTAAGCTTTCCTTTCATAGCAATATCCCACGAATCAAAATATAAGTAATTTGTCTGCATAAAATCACCACAGACAATCACAAATGGTAAAAGGTTCCTTTAGAATCTAGAATCCTTTTGTTATCAAACTGAATGAAGGTCTAGTGAGAGTAATCCAGACATTTATATATAAAGGTGTATGTTGGTCGACACGTAGGAGTAAGATGGAACACGGCCTAGATAACGACACCCAAACATACGTACACCCTTAATACTCGCACACACGATGGAGTGCCCAGATTGTTTACACCACATGATGGTGGGGCGAGTTCGTTCACACGGGTACTTCACTTTGTCAGGTGACAACAGAATTTAGTCGGAAGTTGATGTTGTCGGTATCGTATTAATTTGTCTAGATGTAGGAGTAATGGCTAACACCTAAAGCGCATCATCCAATTGAACCTATCTATTTCAAACATGAAAAGGTCGTCTACTTCATCCTGTGGGACTTAAATGTCAAAGTGTCATACATGTATTGCTGTAGCATCCAAATGCTGAACCTGCACAAACCCTTTCCGCCCATCCTCGGAAACATGTAAAACACGATAATTTCTCACAGACAGGTGGGTCTTCAAATTGTAAAAAGGCTATTATGACCAATTTCTGCAGGTTATAAACATAAACACGGAACATTCTCAAAGGTGGGAAGAGAAACCCTCAGCCATTAGCAATAATATGACTCACCATGGTGACAAGGTTCATACCATATTGCTGGGAGGGACACTTTTCTGAAACTCAGGTTACCAAGTGTTCTGCAAACACCAGCTATGTAAAGGGCGCCCTATATGACTCAATGCATTGCGTTATGATATTTAGTACAAACAATTAAGTCAGCTTTAATTATTTTCTACTCAAACAGAGTTTTTTCTCGTAAATATTATATGGTACTTCATGCGATTGATTTATGAAGCACTCAATTGTAATTGGACAGCTTTTATTACAGTAGGTTGGTGATTTTTATACCAGACACCTGACTTACTGGATCACAGAAGTAATTTCTCTGGAATTGCTAAGCACAGTAATATCAATAACAAGACCACTTGAAAAGAATGACTCAGCTCACCTATCTATTCTAGGTTTTCTCAACAAAATGGCCAATCAATTTTATACAAAATACAGAGTCAGATATTGCTTAGTTTTTTTTAACAATATCAGTCAATTTATATCAATACAGTTTAAAAGCATTTTTAAGAAATAAACAAACCTCAACTGAAATTGAACAACATTTAGTTTTGAAATGTATACAAAGTGACATTTTGAAGTGTCTCATAGCATATCTTTTGACAGTAGAAATCTTTGTGAAAATCCCAGCTACCCTGTATGGCTGAAATAGTTCCCCGATAACACTGGAGACTGAACAATGTCCGCTAAATTCAACATTACCTTATAAGATCATTCAAGTGGCCATATCACTGCAGTAGCTACAATTATCATGGCAACAACATAACAGAGTCATGCCTGAGCTCGGATACAATTTTAGTATCCCAACACATAACTATCAGGAGTGGGTATTATTATGGTCAGAGAGATGACCTACATTGTTTTCCCCGGCTCACATGGAAAATAAGCGTTCTACAATGCATTCATGTAACAAATTATTGTCAAACTTGGCAAGACGTAACCTGCGGTGAAGACACAAGAGCATTGTCAATTTACAATTACAACCTAATCAAACATACCTTGATAGCCAAGATTGAACAACATTATCGCATAAGCCTGACGATAAGCTAGATTTCAAATGCATTAGTCAGTTCAAAATGCCGTTTTTAACCCAACTCCGCCAACTCATGTTAACACGAAGGACGTACCGCATGCAGGAAACAAAACAGTCCTGTTGATAACCACTGTTCTTAGCCATTTTACAATTATAGAATACAAACGTTGTATATGTATTAAAATATGTGGGTTATGAAAAGGTTTTCATGTCGTTAACCCTAGCTTGTCTATTGTCTTTTTACTTTTCAAACAACATCCCCCATCCCTATCTCATCGCAAAAAAAGTGTTATACAATTGTTTCATTATTAAATGAGGGAAGTCAAATGTTTGCCTCGATGTAAGAGGGTGTCCAAGGTGACTGGTGACAGAGGCCAAAGGTCAAGTGTAAGAGTTCCCTAATGTTTACCTGCTACTGAAGATCAATAAGACTGTTCCCGAAGAATCTTTAAAATAAATATGTTTATCTATCTTTCTCTTTTGAAAAAAAGTTGTTTAAGCGCATGTAATATTACAGCAACAACAGTGCCACTGTTGCACACATGACAATAAGTCTAGGATTAACAATAGTCACGTGTGGTTTTCATGAAAACTTAATATATACATAGGATCTTACATGACTGCCAATGTAATATGAATTTTATCAAACGAGTTCAGGCTCGTGGCACACAATAGTGTTATTACCCATGTGTCTTACGATGTCTATGACATTGCCGTATGAGTTTTGTGTTATAATTATAAATGCTTAATTAAATACAGTTATCTATTAAAATGATTTATATGATTACTAAGCTCCATTTCTACAATAAACAGAGTAAACCATTGCGTTAAATATCGTTACATATTTAAACGAAATCTAATAATGTAAAACATGTTACCATATTTTCAGAAGATTTTGTCAATTTCATTCAAGTATACCTTTAGGCTAATATCACACTGTTTACTGTTTATGAATAGCTTACTTTGATTTTGAGCATAACCAGATGTGCAGCCTAGAGCCAGAAACAGGACTTTAAATACTACGAAAGTTGGATCAACGCATTAGTTATCTGTCACAGATAGTTATCAGATACTGTGAAGCAAACTATTTTAGTGAGTACTTTATTTTTGCCCATTTATATTCATGTCATTGCAAAATTGTTAAATGGCCCAAACAATTCTATTTTCGGGTAAAGCTATATTTGTGAGAGTAGAAATTGCAAAATAAAATCATTTTAAAAGTTAGAAGACATCTGATAGTACAGGTAGTGTATCAGTTACTAAAAAAGCAAACATTTTTTGTGTACAGGTCAAATGTGACGTAATCACTACCTGAAACTCCTCGAGGACACTGTCCCGTGAAGAATTGCTAAGCCGTCTCCCAATGTCATCAAACAAAACATCCAACTGGTATCCGGAATCCTGGGAACTTTTCCTTCTTTTACTGAATAATGATCTTCTCTTCTCGGATAATCTCCTTCTGAATTTTGAAAATAGTCCTCTGTTGTTGCTGAAATGTTCCGAGAGGAGGCTGTCGGAGGGAGAGACAGGAAGTGAACGAGATCGTACGGACGGTAGACTACCGATGCCACAGAGGCATGTTTCAGTGGTGGGTGTCGGAGGTTCGTTGAAGTCCACGGGGTACACTGGTACACTGTGGCTATGAGTAATCAGCGGTCGACCCCGACTTACTTCTACATCCATTGTAAAATAACACAAAGAACACTGCAATATTTAAATTGTCTTCTAATGCAGAGTTCACAAGACCAGTCCACAGATTATAACTTCCAATAAAATTCTTATTTCCAAATTATCAATAAAGCCTTGGTGATTTAAAGTAAAAATTTAATGAAATATACACTGCTAATTCTTATAAGCAGGTCTTGATTCACGTGTACACAAGTTGAGGTCTGAGGCAGGACTAATGTTGATAAGCTTTAAATCCACGCATATATATAGGGGGTGTCGTGAGGACTGTAATACCATAGGGTCACAGAAGGGTAAAATACTTCAGAGATAGCGAGGTTCTGATTGGCAGTCCACCATAGGTCACATGCCCCATTATTTACCTGTACCGGTGATCGGTCTATTGGATTTTACAACATTTCCGTAAAGAAAAATAAATCAAAATCGATTGCATGTGAATGCAATCATATGTCATCAGCGAAATGAAAATTCTGTTGATTGTGAAAAAAGTGCTTGACAACAATCTTATCAAAATCATATTTTTAAGCATGGTAATAAGAATGAGGTACGCCCAGTATAAATTATTGATTTAGTTTTGATATCGTATAGCCAGGTATTTTCGCGGAATGATATATTAGCGATTTCACGGAACGTTGCTATGATCGCGAAAATTTGATCCGCGAAATATTGTAAAATGGTTGGAGTATATAAATCTTGAAATCCAGATCGCAAACATTTCAAACCGCTGAAAACATTTGGTTTACGTTTAAATTAAAATTTGAAAAAAAACATTACGTACATAATCTGTTAAAACGTGGTTTCTCCCTTTTTACATGTAATATAAGTTTCCCCGTCATAAGGCCAACACATGTGTTGAACACATTCTTGATATACAACGCAGTATCTATGGGATAACAATGCAGTGACACTTCAACCTCTAGCTATATATATATATATAGTTATCCGCCAATCAGATACAGAATAAAAAAAAAATATTATGCATGCCAATTAATTGACCAATCACATCAAAAAGTATTTGGAGCAGCATCAAATAAGAAAAAATACGCGCATTAGAGAATATACCACGAAACTGCAGAAAACAGAAATGAAAAAAAATACATACATTTATTTCGAATTGTTTCACAAAGAAATATTATGATATCAAATAAATATTTATAAATTTCAGCAGTTTCATGACATTCTTCTTATAGATGTTTTCATCTATAATTAATTGCAAGAAACAAAAGTGTAAACATGTTGGTATATACATGTAATCAGGTAATTAACTATTTCGGGGAAAAAAAGTAAAAATATCCTTGTTGGAAATCTGGTATTCTAGTTTATCATAGGAGTGAAATTTTAAGATTTAACTGTAGAAATGGATATTTTCACGAGTGCTTAATTTCGTGATTTGCAAGCATAATGCTTTGCTGTTGTATATTTGGTGTCACATACTTATAAACATTCAGACTTTTACCAACACGTTCATACACTCACATACTATTATGAGGGGGGGGGACTTTTTCGTAATCAAACGATCTTTGCGTAAAATTCCCCTCTGGTAAATTTCCACACTTAAAGTATCTTGTATTTCTAATGGAAACTCATATAAACAATGTGAAGAATGTGTTAAAGATAAACTGTTGCTATGTAAATAAAGGTAGGTCCGTGCTAACAACCTGTATGGGTCCATATGTAGACTTTTCACGTGGGTATTTCACAAATAACTGTAATCTATTATAATCTGTGACAAAACGGCATGTGAGAAACAATGTGTGACCAGACAGATCGAAACAAGTCCTGTCAAGGTCCTACCTCACATCCAACGGTCATAATCCGGTCTCGTCGGGTAGCGGAAAACATCACCTCAGGAAATGTCCACAATTTTGATCATGTATCATCGATATTTAAAAGTCTCAGTGTTCTATTTTACACTGCGTATACTTTAAATGCAAAGTAGCGGAAAAAATGCTTAAAAACAAAATGTTATCTCAGGTCAACCTCAGTAAATAGATTGTTCACGATTACATCGTATCCGAAACCATATCTTAATCCTCTTGTTTCCCCTGTATTGCTTCAAAGGAAAATATCAAAAACACAAGAGCTTTCAAACGCAATATCACCTTGAAAACCTTAGTAAATATGCTGCTCACGATTACATCATTGTTAAATGTCTTAATATCTTGTTTGCCTCAGTATTGCTTCAAATTAAATCTACAAGTGCTTTGAAACGCAACATTATTTAAAGAAACTTTAGTTAATAGGCTGTTCACGATTAAATCATATTTTAAGGTCTTAATCTTTAGGTATCCCAAACCTCGTCATTTTCTATTTTCACTCTGTACTGCTTGAAGTCAAAAAGGCAAAGTAAGTGCTTATGAACCACACAAAAATGTAAAGAAACGTCAGACTCTAAATGCATTATTGTAGTTAGTTCACGATTAAATCATCCGAAATTTTCAAAAACAATATTTTATATATTAATACACCATTATCTCAATTATAATGCACGATAATAGCAAATTTTATCTGTTCATCATTTTAGCTTGAAAGCATCTGTAGTACATAATTATAGTGCACGATAATAGCAAATTTTAACTGTTTATCATTGTAGCTTGAAAGCATCTGTAGTGCATAATTATAATGCACGATAATAGCAAATTTTAACTGTTTATCATTGTAGCTTGAAAGCATCTGTAGTGCATAAACTTTAGTGTAAATGATGTGTTTACATTAATAAGTTCATGTGACCAAATTTTGATAGTTTTGCCGAATCATGTCCCCATACAAAGGAGTGTTCAATGTCACCTCTACCTGCTGGGAGCGCCACCTTTATATAATCATATCATCGATTGTAACAGGCAGGGGCAGGAACTCAAAATGGAGTGTAAAATGTATAAGTATATCTGTATAACGATCAAGTGAATTAGCATACGACAACCAACAGAAAATAACAGATAGCATATCCATCGTTAGTTAAATGTCTCTTATCAAACTGTGTTTCTTGGCTCTCTGATGTCACATGAAAGAGGTAGTCTTTTTATAAGTACATCTGCATAACCTTGTAGCAGTAAAAGTGAATTAGCAGACGACAACTAACAGAACCAATACAGATAACATGTTGAATGATAGGATTTGTCAAATAACAAACCTTCCCATCGCCAGTCAACTGTCCTTGTGTCAAACTTTGCTTGTTGGCTCACCAAAGCCCCGGTGAAGTCCCGGTGAGACAGGACCACACTTTTTAAGTGCACATGCATAACCATATATATAACGTAAAAAGTGAATTAGCAGACGAAAGCGAACAAACGATTTGTAAGATAACATTCAAACGCAAACATTACTACTCTTAATGCAAACACTAAAATCGTGTTCTCAATTGGTGCTTGCTTCTGAAATGTCAAGAAAAATGAAGTGCTTCTTTGTTTATCTAAATATTACATTTAGTCCTGGTACAAATACAGGCAATATTTTCAGAATTTTCTTTAATTAACAAATACCGGCATCTCTTTTTCCAACAGGTATTATGATGATATAATATTGTCTTCTTCTATATAAAACAAAGCAAAGCACTATGCATATAGAGTATAAAGAAATCAATATCTTTCATATATTTAGTATATACGATAAATCCTTAACCCAACCCCACCTTTTTTTTTAGCCCGTTAAATAATAACCCTTTGTTTTGTAATATCACATGTACACCCACTTGAACGAAATGTCACAACCCCTCTCATTTTAGGGCTTTTCCTTTCTTGCAAGTTTCCTTCTGTTTCTAGTACATATATGCAAGGCACAGATTGCGAAAGAAATCAAATGTCGTTCAAATTTACAATTGAACGCTGAAATGCCAAAGCCGATGATGGCGTCAATGACGTCACAATCAGGAATGGGAAATAACTCCTCCTAGCCAAACTCGAACAACGTCAATTAGGTTTAATTTATTTGTTATGTCTTATATTTATAGTAATGTTTACCATATTATTGTATAGGAATTTGGCATTTACTTACGTAAACAAAAATAAAAAACATTTTATTATGAGATTTGAAATTCAAATCCAATTCACATCTGTTAAATTTTGACTGAATATTTTACATAAACATGACTACTTAGAGACCCCTGAAGTCATCGTAATGTAAGGCACACCTTTGTTTATACAAGTTGATATTAAACAAAACTTTCAACTTTCTCCAACAACATAATCTTTTTTTAGATCTACTCCTGACAGCGCATGCTTACGAAAATATCCAAACACTCTATCGCCCAAATACACCATGTCTAACCGAAACCCTACTCTTTTCTTCAACCAGTCTGAGATGACTAAAGCGATGACTACAGTACATCATACTGTTCATAAACACAATTATTTGATGACGAAAAAAATTCGTTTTTACTGTACTTTAATTGCATTTTGATTTAATTTCTCAATTTGGTTATTCTGGTTATGTGAGCCCCTTAAAAAACCGATAATATTCTAGTTAAGGATACACGCTCTTCTTTGAGCAAAATAATTTCGGATATCAATATGTTTCACATTATTGCTCTTTTTCTCTATTGGCCTTTATCTAAAATGACAATTTTTAAACCATATTTGCGTTAATCGAATTTCCATCTTTTTAACCGGGACATTTTCCCATGGTACTTATTACTGTGATACAAATCTGTCGTTTGCTTTAAGATTACCTTCAATTAAAACCTTTAACATCTAAGTCATTTTCCCCATCAGTTTGACTCAATAATGCATTATCTAGCGAACAGCAAGGTGGTTGCTTTAATTAGGATATTTTGAACTTTTTAATGGGTATATTAATAGCTATATTAAAGAGCGTTCATCATATAGATTATTTTTATCACTACATGTGCTGAAAATTGACACACTTGATCATATATATGGATACTTTGGATGTTTTTTTTTAAATATTTTATTCGAAACCTCGAAAACTTTTACCCGTGAAAATAAACGTCTATATGGCATATCAATGAAGGACATCAATTAAGACGTCGTCAGTTTTATAAGTATCCTAATGCTATTGAACTATAACAAAGAAGCAGTCGAACTAGGCAACGCATACGTAGACATGTGACATCGGTAGACTAAAAGTAGCAGAGGAATATAAATTCGTTTATATTTTAGTATACTCCCTATCGTCAAATTTCATTGACTATAAAGTTTACCTGAGATTTGAACAGGTAAAATAAAAGGCTGCGATAAGATGACCGCAGATTGGGCAAACTTATATAGTTACGATAACGAGAGTTCTACTACATTGTAAACATTGTAGCTAAGAAATCAATGAAGGGGTGTGATTGACTGAAACCTTTTCTACGTCATCGGGGATTAGCGCTAGGGACAAAACTCTTATGTTTATTAACTTGTCAATTGTTTGATTTCCTCGTGAAATATGTGAATGGTGCTTCCGAATTCTTCGGATATCTTCCGGCTGCCCAGGACGTCAGTATTGAGTACTATCACCCTCATTTTACCTGTGTTACTATATTTATTTACAGGGGCTGGGCAACAACCGGATATAAAGATCTGGAAATGTAGGCCACAGATTTAAAGTAGTAACATGCAGTTATCTACGATTATCAGATAATCCAAGGTCAAAACCTCGCATTATATAAAACTGGACAAAATCTGTCGAAATTTCTTTCAAAAATAACTATGATTTGTAAATACAATGCTCATTTGTGGTATCATGTGAAAAGGTAATAAATAAATAATAGTTCATCCTGTTCAAATTTAGTTGTTGTTGTTTTTTTTTTTTTTTTTTTTTAATTTTCATCTACACTGGTTTGTTTCGTTTGTTTGAAAGAATGCAGATTAATGGATCAGCTGAGATTTATTAGCGTTCTTTGTCATCATTCCAGTCTGACCATGCATTGTCCTAGTCATGGGAAGAAACCTTCCTTCAGAAAAAGTATGCTGGACAAGGGATAACTTGGGTTATGACAAGGTAAAATGGTAAAATATCATCCCCTACATCCTCAATACTCCATGGGTTACTATCACTGACGTTATATCCACCCCTCATAGTAAAACTGGAGACAACTGAAGACACAGGTAATTTGATCCTTTGATATACACCATAAGAATTGTATAACGGTTCACTTTTCACATTTTTTCTCATGAACTGCCTTCAGTTTTACTATGAAGTAGTTCAGGGGTGGATATAACGACAGCAATAGTAACCCCTGGAGTATCGAGGATGTATCCCCTTGAGTCAGAGAAGAGTCATTTATTTTCACAAAACCTCTTCCACGAAGCATTATGCTTGACAAGACAAGGGGGTACATATACAGAGGTATAGTGATTTGTGTTAAAGCAGATTGATCGTTGTTGTACTGGTGACAGATCAATTATTGTTTCTATCTAAGTTTGTAAGTTGATGGGCTTAAACATTGGCCTGACCTTAACATATTCTTTTGCTGAACATTGTTAATGTTTCTCTACCTGTTATTACAAAGTCATTTAGGCATTAAGCATAGACCTGACTTAAAACATTAATCAGACAATATTTTGCTATTTCGCAAAAGGTTATCATCTAGGAGCGAATTTGTGGCGTTAATACAGTCCTTTGAGACTATAGACTTGCTCCTACATTTTACAGTCCACACATAGGTAATCGTGAACTGTTTGTTTCATTTATTTGGATCTAAATAATATTTCACTTCGGTCACCATGCAACATTATTTCGTCTTTGACATTATAATTTTCAAGTAATTTCCATAAACATTAAAGTGAACAGATTGAACAACAATGTTAGCCTTCTAAGTAAAATGAACCAAACGTGCATTTACTTTATTAAACATCATTATAACCTCAATTAAGTTCGTTTTGGGATACCGCGAGGTTTCGGTGAACGGAGTCAAAGTTGGACAATGAGAAAACCAATTTACCTATGATCTTTTACCTGACAGCTGTCACATACATAAGCTTTAAACCGACGACCGTAAAGGAGAATAAGTAGGATGATTGGAAACTGTACCACCTGGGTACCAATAACCCCACTGTTCAAATAAAATCTAGTGATAGGCAATATAAACTACACTGTATAACGGTTGCCTAGATTAACTGTACCTGAATAGTATAAATCATGACATGTTCACGGAATACACCACACCCTATATGGATATAGTGAACCACTTTAGTACAGAATCTCAGGAATGATTGGCATTTACAGACCGAATAAATATCTTAAATATTTCGAATTCTTCAACAAGCGTAAGCAGCATTTTTTGAATTCCTACTTCACGCATACTCATACAGGGCTGCAGGAAACACCTAGTTCTAAAGATCGTAAATTATAGGTTTGAAAAGTCTAAATATTTAGCTCTTGAGTTTTGGAATTTTTATAATTCACTATCTATCCAGTTTTTCATTGGTACATGTATAATGCACGTTAGTAGACGTGAAATATTCTTCATCATTAAACACTTGATGAGCTATATTTTACTTAAAAAGAGACTAGAGCTAACCATCCATAGTATCACGAACTTTTCTTTTTACCATAGATGTATCAATAGACGATTCGACTTGTTACAATTAGGTTACTATAGATGTATCAATAGACGATTGGACTTGTTACAATTAGGTTACATAGATGTATCAATAGACGATTCGACTTGTTACAATTAGGTTACTATAGATGTATCAATAGACGATTGGACTTGTTACAGCTAGGTTACCATAGGTGTATCCATAGACGATTTCACTTGTTACAATTAGGTTACATAGATGTATCCATAGACGATTGGACTTGTTACAGTTAGGTTACCATAGATGTATCCATAGACGATTGGACTTGTTACAGTTAGGTTACATAGATGTATCCATAGACGATTGGACTTGTTACAATTAGGTTTCCCTAGATGTATCCATAGACGATTGGACATGTTAAAGTTAGGTTACATAGATGTATCCATAGACGATTGGACTTGTTACAGTTAGGTTACCATAGATGTATCCATAGACGATTGAACTTGTTACAATTAGGTTACTATAGATGTATTCATAGACGATTGGACTTGTTACAATTAGGTTACAATAGATGTATCCATAGACGATTGGACTTGTTACAATTAGGTTACCATAGATGTATCCATAGACGATTGGACTTGTTACAATTAGATAACCATAGATGTATCCATAGACGATTTGACTTGTTACAGTTAGGTAACCATAGATGTATCCATAGACGATTGGACTTGTTACAGTTAGGTTACCATAGATGTATCCATAGACGATTGGACATGTTACAATTAGGTTACTATAGATGTATCCATTGACGATTGAACTTGTTACAATTAGGTTACCATAGATGTATCCATAGACGATTGGACTTGTTACAGTTAGGTTACCATAGGTGTATCCATAGACGATTGGACTTGTTACAGTTAGGTTACCATAGATGTATCCATAGACGATTGGACATGTTACATTTAGGTTACTATAGATGTATCCATAGACGATTGGACATGTTAAAGTTAGGTTACATAGATGTATCCATAGACGATTGGACTTGTAACACTTAGGTTACCATAGATGTATCCATAGACGATTGGACTTGTTACAATTAGGTTACCATAGATGTATCCACAGACGATTGGACTTGTTACATTTAGATTACCATAGATGTATCCATAGACGATTGGACTTGTTACAATTAGGTTACCATAGATGTATCCATAGACGATTGGACTTGTTACAATTAGGTTACCATAGATGTATCCATAGACCATTGGACTTGTTACAGTTAGGTTACTATAGATGTATCCATACACGATTGGACTTGTTACAATTAGGTTACCATAGATGTATCCATGGATGATTGGACTTGTTACAGTTAGGTTACTATAGATGTATCCATAGACGATTGGACTTGTTACAGTTAGGTTACTATAGATGTATCCATAGACGATTGGACTTGTTACAGTTAGGTTACTATAGATGTATCCATAGACGATTGGACTTGTTACAGTTAGGTTACCATAGATGTATCCATAGACGATTGGACTTGTTACATTTAGGTTACCAAAGATGTATCCATAGACGATTGGACTTGTTACAGTTAGGTTGCTATAGATGTATCCATAGACGATTGGACTTGTTACATTTAGGTTACCATAGATGTATCCATAGACGATTGGACTTGTTACAGTTAGGTTACTATTGATGTATCCATAGACGATTGGACTTGTTACAGTTAGATTACCATAGATGTATCCATAGACGATTGGACTTGTTACAGTTAGATTACCATACATGTATCCATAGACGATTGGACTTGTTACAATTAGATTACCATAGATGTATCCATAGACGATTGGACTTGTTACAGTTAGATTACCATAGATGTATCCATAGACGATTGGACATGTTACAGTTAGGTTACCATATATGTATCCATAGACGATTGGACTTGTTGCAATTATGTTGTCATTGCTCTTATAATAAATCATAACGTTTTACAGTTTTCATATTGAGCTTTGCAAAATGTCAGAACATATTCGTAAAAGTGAATCAATTATTCATTTTTATAAGCAGAGCAAATTCATTTTATTGACGACATATGGTAATATATGTTGCTTATATATCAAACTATCTATGGCTTTATCCAAATTTATGGTCAGTTGAAATTCAAGCGTAGGTTCAATTGCAATAGACTAGTTTCGCTACATTGTATGTATCTTAGAATGTTATTGACGTTTTAGGTTATATTTGAACAAGAATCTTTATAACACAGTGAATGGATCAGAAACTGAAAACAGGATTGTTTATATGACAAATACTCGTGTTGCTGGATAATTATCATAGCGTTTTATTTTTGCATTTTTTTGAGGATTTTAGCAATGGCTTTATACCCAACTGTACATGCCTAATGGTTTCAATAATAAGTGATATGTAGTCTAGAGAATACCTAATTATCCAATATTTCTGAGTCTGAGTATTTAAGTAGCTATCCCATGATAATTATATGTCCATTATATGATGCATCAAAATCAACACTCAGAACTAAAGTACACATCCCTAATATTCCCCACTCGCATGGCTGTGATCATTGTGATAAAGAAAAGAATACATACTTATTGGAATGATATCAGAATACATATCTGAAACTAAAAGATGTTTAGATTTTTTTCTACGGTGATAGGCTGGAGAGATACCAATGATATTCATTCAATATGTAATATTAAAATATTTTGTTTATAATTGTACAATACAGTATTTGTTTGGAGATGGCTAATAAGGCTTTGCCTACTGCCAAATCCTTCTGCATCTTATTTGCAATAAAATTTGTTGAAATTGAAAAGATTATGTTCCGTCTTTGCTGTTTGGATACATTCCATATGATTTGGAGGAAAACAAATGTCATTGCTATTTTAAGACAGGAGAGATATGCTGCGTGCGTAACTTCGGTTAGAGTCATCAACATGCAGCTGCTGCCATCAATAGTAACATGTGATCCTTTCCCATTTAAGTAAGTAAGAATTTACAGAAAATCAACATATGACACCCAATGGAATTGGATCAGGAAACAAATTAATCGACTAAATCTAAATTAAATTGTCGATAAAATGAAATATTTTGACATGAAAGACATACTAATTTACGCTATTATATGCTGGAGGTCAATGACATCGTATACATATACAATGTATTAAACTGTTTAAAAATTCATGTTTGTACTGATAGGTATTGCCTTTATGTACATACTTGTTTACATAAAAATTCATATCGTAAAAATCAATACAGTTTATAATCAACATATGTCGCGCTGACATAGTTTGGCCTGTTGTTTTTTTCAAATACACAGACAATCATGAGGAATATATTCATGAAATTCGTTGTTTATCGTTTTAACATAATGTTATAATATTTCACATACTACTTTGCAGATAAACGTGAAAACAACAATTGTAAACAAATATGTAAGCATCATGGTGAACGGTTGTTTTCTCTCTACCACATCCTTATTACAAATATCTTGGTGATCTTTGACTGAATCCTGACATTTTGTTTTTTGCAATTACAATCGTGCATTGATAGATTATAGCGCATAATGAACCATTCGTTATTTTTTAATTATTGTTTTTTGTTGTTTTCAGTGCATATTGTGAAATGTATATACCACGAAAATAGAAGAAAGTATAATATCCGTACGAAGCAGACAGAAACATCCAACACTATTTTAATAAATATCACATATGTCCTGTAAAGTTTGCGATTTGCATTAAAATCGTGCGTTGTAAGAGTTATTGCTGCTTGAAGAGAAGTTTAATTTTTGCGAGCCAAGTCGCAAAGTCCCGGAATAAGTTACATAGGCTAGAGAGAAAACATGTTTACCACCAAATCTCAATAAGGTAAACTTTCACAATGAATTAAGCATTTGAAAATATGTCAAAAAATCCCATCATTTGCACTTACAAAATTCCATTGCAAAAGCAAGCGTACCAACGTTAATCTATGGAAACTAAAACACACACAGGTGTGACACAGGTATAAAATCTGTGGATAAAGCAGCAACCTTGTATTATTGCTTTAAGAGAAATAAGTTAATGTTGGTCCACAAAGTCGCAAAGATGATGAAAAGATTACAACAGAAACTTTTTAAATCAAGAGAAAATCCTAAAACTACATTATTACAACAAGATGTAAGTAAGCTTAACTTTAACAAGGAATCACTTATTTTCAAATAAAAAAATCGTCAATAAAATTCTTTACATTAAAAAAATTAGCAATTTACTTTGTGTTTGCAAATGCTGCGACATTGTGTAGATCTGTAAGCAGATCAGTGCTACAATATGTATGTATAAAGACTGAAATACATACAGATATGAAACAGGTATGATATCTAATATCGAATTAATGGCAACTTTTTCATCGTTGCTTGAGAAATAAGGTTAAGTTGGCTGTCAAAATCGCAAAAAAATATGAAAGAAAATACTATAGAAACTTTTTTATAAAGAAAAAATGTTCCCAAAACGAAACGATTACCACAAGATATAAGTAAGGTAAACTTGAAAGAAATCAATTTTTTGCATTTTTTTTAAACAAACGGAAAGTATCAGTAGAAAGCCATACACTATATGAATTAACAATTTGCATTGCAGATGCTGCGGCATTACGTAGATCTGTAAGCAGAATAGTGCATTTTTTTAGAAACTGAAACCCATACAGGTATGACATAGGTATAACTTTTGTGGATGAACAAATAAACTTACATCTCAGGTGACCTAAAAATGACTAGTAAGCTACTTACCACAATAAACCACAGTTCTGGCCACATATCTATAGAGAATCGTTGAGATGAAGAAACCCTGTTTTACACCTTGGTATGTCTAGATGTACACACACGACCAAAATCTCCACCTGGAGTAAATCCAATACTGTCTGCATATTTATATGTGTAAATCATCTAACATCTCGCCTGCGGAAAACATATACCATCCGTATTACATTTTTAAAATTATAGTCAATTATTGGCGGCCAGCTATTGAAGCAGAACAACTCGTATATATGTCAGGTGATATCAACCATGGCTTAATTGAGTAGCAATATGGCCTCAATTTTTATCTACACCTCTAAATCTATGACGACACATGACTACGCGCTAAAACGCATATCATTGTTCAATGTGATGGGTTATGCGTAGATTCAGCTAACCGCACACATTTCAGTGGCTGTAATATCAGTTTAATTGAGATATTGACATTTTCTTTTAAACACAATATGTTTACGTCGTATATTTTTATGAACTGGAAAGTATTTACATTCATCTGTACAAATATCCTATTACTGATGGAAACGTTCATGGTGCATTAAAACTGATTTATTGTGTACTATATTGACTGAAAATATGTCTATTTACTCGATAGTCCACACGTATCGGGGTCTTTTAAAAACAATAACAGGATACCATCATTTATATATAACATTATACACATGTATTTATCATCAATTTGAAAAAAAACATGTTACGAGTCACGAGTTCTAGCAAAACTGAAAGCCGTCTATGACGTCAAACTTTTTTTTTAAATTTCCATGACAACCTACATATATAACTGTAAATATGGTATTTACTCCAGCCAACACATAAGCTCAATTCATAAACGAAAGAAAAATAAACAACCATTGATTTAATGTACACAAAAATACCAACAACAACATGAGTAATAGCCAATGATCAAAAATTGAAAATGTCATGAGAAAACCATACACTATGTGTATTAGCAACTTACATTGCAAATGCTGCGACATTGCGTAGATCTGTAAGCAAAATAGTGCATATTTATGGCACAAGAATCAAAGAACCACTACATCAGCTGAATTCATAAACCAAAGCAGCAAAATTAAACAACCATTGATTTATTGTACACAAAAATAGCCACAAAAACTTATCTCAAAAGTACGTTTTCAAACTTTAACTGTTAGAACCTTGCTGCCACAGTAGCGAGATATTTTTTTCTTCAAAATACTATCAAGGCTTTGGTCGAGAAGGGTATGTGCGACTTATAACCAATGACCGATAGAAACAAAACTATTTAGCATTTACGAAATACACCTTAATGCATTAGGTGTCACCAGTCAATGTCAAAATCAACGAAAATGTCAAGTTCTCATTATCCTGCTCGTGTCTCGTTATTTGGCCCCCGTAAAAATTACAGCTATTATCTCCGACCATCCAAACCTAACATTACGTGAATTGGTGATGATATGGCATCATATATACACAAAACGTGCTGTGCTTGATGCGTGAATGTCTGTCACGGTAATCATCATAACAAATTCGCGAATATTTATGAGAGAAAATAAAGATTTCTGATGCCTTCGATATTTTACAGTCTAAAAACTTATATTATTGATATATGTGTTTCAAAAGTCTAAAAGGGATCGTAAAATAAATCCAAATTTCAATTTTTCGCGGATTAAATGTCCAACAAAACCGCGAAAAAAAACCCAGTTACACTGTATGGTTTACAGTTCGCCAAATGTTGTAAGTAATGCTATCAATGCCAAAGAAACAATGCACTTAAATGAGTTACCTTTACGTTGTGATTTGTGGGTTCTATTGTGACAAGTTCCACCAGAGTGAGGAATTCCTTGTAGTTACATGAAGTAAGCATATTCACATAAGATATCCTTTTGGTTACACATACGTAGTGGGGTAAGTCGAGTAATCAAGGGCTCAAAATATCCTACATTCCACCAAGTGCTCGTTATATCCTATATAAGGTCGTGAATCTTCCAGTACAGCTTTTAAACGAGTAAGTCGTAAGTAGTTTTTCTCCGGTAACGTTAAAAACTACTTAGAAACTGTAACTGAAACACAACCTCATAACTGATTGTGTAATTCGGGTGTGGGATATAGTCTACTTATGTTCATACATCACTTTTGGATTGTGTCACGTTTTGTCGACAGTGAAATTCACACACAAAAGGTCACATATAAAGGGGTTTTCAAATCTAATAATATTTGATTACGACATTTTCAATTGCGTACATAATTGACGATTATTTAATACATTATTGTGATACTACAAGGGATATAATAACCCAGATGTTTAAATGGAATTTATTCCTTTAGAATGTGCAGCGTATGTACAGAAGCTTGACAAGTACGGCGGCAGTAGGCTGTTCATCACCATTGAAAATTTAAAATTACGCAATGAAACATTATTACCACGAAAGTTTAATATTAAATTGCCATTAACTTGTCAAGTAAGTATTGATACCGTTTTATAACCGAGTTTAAATATGTATTACGCACTATTTATGTCACAGACACATCATAATTATACTGACATTTGATGATGACGATTAAAATCCCAACGTTAGGGCTTTCTTCCCCCCCCTGCCTTGTGCAATTATCGCCGAATTGATCATAGCCAATTTCTAAAAGAAAACCAATTAGAGAAAATAAGGATGAACTACTCCCAAAAGGTTTTAGAAGTTGCCAAAGTGTGTGAAAAATATTTCGAATCACAATGAAAGAATACATTTGCGTCAGCGGATTCCTACGAAAGTATTGTGAAGAAATATATAAAGGTCCTATTGAAGCAATTTATTGTGTGATTTCGTGATACTTGACATGACAGAAAAACACGCATGTCTTCATCATACACAGGTCATTTTTATAAATAACCCCACTCTAGCGTTACATGAGATATATAGCAACTGAATGTGCATAAAAAAGCAGCAAAGCTCTGTTAGCCTAGTCTTAGAAATATATATTTAGTGTCAGCCATATGTTACAAGATATTCTTATGAGTGTATTTGGTAGTACGCCTTTGTGATATAGCACTTTAAAGTGGGCAATAGATCCAGTTATCACAAGAAGACACAACACATAATGTCACAGACACCAAAAATACGCATACATTCGTCGTACGCGCTAACCATGTATATGCATTGTAATTAAAACCATTATCAAATGACTATGTGTGATTATTTCATAGTACGATTGAGTAGAGTAACCGGTAAATTCGGAGTACTTGTTGTATGAAAAATATCTCTAGTCGGTATCAAAAATATAATATGTAATAAAAAGACTACTAGTATAACGCCAAGGCGAAGTTGACTTACTTTTTATTGTATATGGGAGTGTGAAGTATGATTCTGCGGAGACTGCGGTATGTTCCTGTTGTATTTGCGTCTCCTTGAAATAGAACTATCTCACAGAGATATACTGCTATCATACTAACAACAAGTAAACTAATCACACCAACATCTTTGTACATCAATAATAGTCCAGTTTATAAAATTCATTTTAAAATATCACCTGTATGCAAATTTGGTGATCTTCATGATATTAAAGGGAAAATTCACTCAGGCTAATTCTTTTACATAACCAAGAAGCAAAATATGGCATAAATGAACTGTTCTACATTTCTTATGAAACATTTAACACAATATATTGACAAATTCCACGTCATTGTTAAGTATTTTAATTGAAACCGTTGTAATTACAAATCGTTGATCAATACGATTAAGCAGGTACAATATGTACTCTGTACCCATACCCGAGCCAAATGTGTTATGGCGGACAGCGAGCGAGTTTGAAAGTTTCACATACAATTCACCACCATGGGCTTTTCTAGCATATCACAGTAAAACCGACTGATCTAATTTCCATTAGAACTGGGTTTTTCCCGATATATGTACAAATTTTAATGTTCTGTTAGATTGAATTGTCCCTTTAATGTAGAAAAGGTATTTTTAAAAAAACAATAACACAGCACTTCCGAATTTGCACTCTGTATAAGTATGGCCTTCATTTAGTTTTAAAATGCCAGTGCTAGCGTGATTATTCACATGTATTGAGATTCGTAAAGATAGGAACAGTTATTGTTTTGAAACATGTTTACATCAATATAGATTCAATATACAAAAAATTCGGATCACAAAAGTAGGAAATGTCAATAAAGACCTTTAACATGGTCATTGTATAACTGCTGTGTGTTCGAGAAATTGTACACACTCAGTGTAAAAACTATGTGTTACAAATAACATTAAGGGGAGATAACTCTTACAACTTCGTTTGAATGTAAAAATCCAACACAACAATGATTCTCCACTAACATATACAATAGACGCAATCAAGATACCTGAGTGCGTGCTATAACGAGGCCACATACCAAGCGTTACTTATCACTTTCACGGTCCATCTCTTTTATACAGTACACCTGAGAGTTTACAAGTACGAATAAGAGCTGAAAACGATATTTGTCAGCATTGCCAAAAATCCTTTTTGTAAGATATATAGTGTAATGTAATGAGTACATGTACGGTAAGATCATGAAGCCAAGTTGTGGTCTACATCATTTTTTACAGTATTATGAGTAATCATGTAAAGTTATTTCTACAGGTAAATGTACATAATATGTTTCCATCTTAAAGTTATAAGTGCCATGATTAGGCGAAAATTGTGACATGCTATTTTTTCTTCGGTATTATATTTGTAACAATCAGGTTTAATGAATTAAGCTGTGATAATCATTAAAATGAACAGACACGCATAAATGATGCCTTATAAACCTTATTGACAACACAGCATTGATGCGATGTAAAAAAAATGTATGCTTTAAATATGTGTGTTTAGATTGATACATACCTGCAGAAATCACTTTACAATTACTAATAACGCTGTAAAAATGTGAATGAAATTGTAGACCACAAATTTGCTTCATGGTCTGACTGTATGTACTCCTTTCACTGCACTATATATGTAAATATATAATTATTTTTAGTAGTACTACCACAAATCATTTTCAGCTATCATTTCTACTTGTAAAATTAAAACCTATGTAATGTAAGTATTGGAATTTTCAAATTATTGATAGGTTTTAGTGGTATATAACACTTTAAACGCTCTTCTTGATTCATGAGTATGAAACGTACGGTACATATAACTTCCACATTCATAAGGCCTAAAATTATGAATTTTTCATTGCTTAAACTCATTGTTGTAACGAATGTTTATAAGGCATCAGATATGTTCGTCTGTCTATTTGAATGCTTTTCACAGCTTCATTCATCAAACTTTATGGTTTACAATAGATTACTTAAGAGAAAATAACGTGTTACAATCTTCGTCCAGTTATACCACATATATTTTACAGATTGAAATAGTTTGAACAAGACCATAGTACAAATTTATTATCCAAAAACGAAAAAAAAAAGGTGACAAAAACAAAAATTGGAAAATTTGGTTTGTCTTCTAACGTTTAGAACAAGTACAAAATGTGCTTATTAAATATTTAAGTGTTTCAATTGTATCGGTAGGTCAACAGACGTTGTTTAAATTCTCAAGGTGGAATGAAGTTTCCCCTTTTTGTGAATATGTGTTAAGTCGTAAAAGCGGGAGATATACACAGAGAAACAAAGCATCGACCTACCACCAGTGAAACTATATTCATCAAGGAATCGAGCCCATGACGTAGAGTTTGAGGGTCAGCGGTATACATTTAGTCGTTGTTACCACTTGGACACGAACAGTATGTATAGAATGGAAAGCAAATTATGGAGATTGGCTGGTTTTCAAAGGCACAACTTCCATCCTAGTGGAAAATACATACTATGTAATCAACTATATATGTGATATAATAGTAGGGGTAAGAGCTAATTAAGTTAAAAGATAGGAACTTGCATTTAATACTACGAATCACTGATATTTGCAAAAACATCAAATCCATTCTAATAGCGATTATGTGAAAATAATGAAACTGAAACTAAGTATATTTGTAATGAAGGCTATGTTATCAGTGTGACTTCTAAATATTATCGATGTCACATATGGAACAGAAAATGGAATATGATTCTGTTCGGACAACATAGATGTGAATCCTTGTTGGAGGAAATCCTTATAAAGGATGAAATTAAAGCGCCTGGTCAGAAAGGGTGATGTGGTTATTTCCTCTGCAGTTGGTGGGATTGATATGAATATATCTGGAAGTTTTATGTATTCTACTTTCTTACACTTATTGATATTTTACAATAAATCTTATGTTTCAACTTCTAGATTTCCCTTTCTTTTAAGTTAGCAAAAGCACTCAGGGTCAAAATATTTCATCCTGCTTAACAGTTTTAATTTCATTCTGACGTACATGTAACACAAGATATTGATCTGGATGCCGGTGTAATGCAGGGTTCCGTTTTAGACTGACCCTGTTTGAATTGTACGAGTAAAAATGAAAACAAGCACTTAATTCTTTCTACGTTGTTTGTAGTGTTCAGTTTAAAAGTACAGAGTAAAAACATATCAAAACAAACTATTTAGATTGTGATTTTCGTGACGACCCGTGCCCTAATACCACAGCATTTAAATCGCAATGTTATCGTTTAGTGCGATCAGTTTCAGTCAGTCGACGGTCACGATAAAGTTTTGCGTAGTCGATTTAGAAATAAACTATATTCTTCATTACTATTGTAGCTTAAGCATCATTCATTCAATGTTGTCGCTTTAACAAATCTACATGCTGTAATACATCATGAAAGGAATGTTTATAAATCCCGGAGGTGTTTACCTATGTATATACATGCTGTACCTCGTGTATCTTATTATGGTTTGACATTCTGGAAATATTCAGACTCTCAGTAATAGAAATGTCACTTCGATAATTCAACTCGAATAAAAAACAGAAATAAAACGTTTATAACGCATACAAAAAAAACCCAAAGAATTATATACACAAAGGAAAAATCTTGGATAGAGTTAATCAGATTGGTATTAAATAACATCACATACTCCATAAACGTAAATAACTTGTTTGATGGTTAGGGCTGTCACGCTTCGTGGATACATTGTCCAGAACAGGTTGTATACATGTAACGATTTTAATGTCTGCATACTTAGCGTTAATATTGATATAGAATTTCTCTACCAACCTTTTTAGTGTTCCCGTCCCACTGGCCAGGATAAGATATGGATCGTCCATGATGGAAGGTCAAATTACGACGAAGGCCGGCGTTTAGCCGACAAAGTTTTGGATGAAGGTAGGTGTTGGGAAGATATCTGCATGTCTCATTATCCTCATGTTCGTTGTCACTTGACGACATCGTAATCAAGTCGTCTACAAAGTCAATCCTTAGAGTCGGGGTACTCATAAATCTTGAACGAGCTCGACGCTTGGTGTTTTTGTCGTCTGCTCGTCGGGTTTTCTTTTTAATCTTTTCCATGGTTTCTTTTGTTTTATGAAGCAGAGAACAACAAGTAAAGTCTATGTTGATACGATGGTTCCTGATGTTGTTGTTGTTGTTTATAACTTACACTTTAGATTTACTTACAAGTACACTATTGTATGAAGTATATTTTTCATCCAGTTGCAATGGATGAAATGTTAGCTTTTCCCCCACAACATGCCACTGTATGTGTTGCTCCTGGTTTTTTTTTTGGTTTTTTTTTTTTTTTTTTCGATACACTATTTCCGTTATCTGCTTATTCTTAACGGATTAAAAGCAATTCCGACAAAACGAACCAATATAATTCGTATTGAAATGACTCTTAATTTCTCCGCTGACTTCATCCAAACATGACAGCACCGTGGTTGAACGGAACACTGCTGTTCCCATCAAAGCGAATGTAGCCACAGTCTGGTTTTAATAACGCATCCATATTTCTCCTCATATTGAACAATATCCTCATCAAATGTAGGCAAATAATGAATCACTTGTTTTCAGAATAATACAGCCTCTGTGTACATTGCGCACAACATTATGAATTTCAATACTCACACAGCGAGCACTTTTTATATGGAAAGTGTAAGTGGTGATTTAAACGCGACCTAAATGTACTCGCCATCACGTTGCTTCTAATGTACATTTACGTAGGGCTGTCACGGCCAGGTACGTACATGTAGGTAGACTCCCGTAGGTCAGTTATCAAAACAGTACGGCCCATTACTTGTGATCCCCGGGGGAGGCTTTACTCTCACACACTGCTTGGCCAAGTACACACCTCCAATTGGTGGCGATGGTCAAATCACGACTTGTGAATAAAACGTGGTACGGAGATGGTCAAGAGATTCTTAAGGTCATCTGAAGAAAAAACATTCTACTACTCACATCCCGCGGTATCATAAACATAGGAGTAAACGTTTATGTCGCATAATGCTATATGTTCGGTCATTGGCACATAACTTTTGATAAGTTCGGGGATTTTAATAGAATCATAATGCTATATCTTAAGTGCTGAAACAAAACATGTTATATGGTTAGGATTTAGAAAGAATCAAAATTAGAGCATTTCAATCATTTCGTCGTGTCTGGCTTTCATCTCCCTAATATCTCCATTTATTGAACATTCTTTTCTCGGGTAGAGATACACCGTACCATTACAAAACGTTCATCATTCGTGCGTTTATAACATGGCATGGCTGGATGTGCTATCCAATGCCTTTGCAAAAATTGGTCAGAGGGGTATGACTAGAAAAATAGACAACTGTTAAACTATAGCAAGGTTCATTTCATTTCTTTATTACTTTAAACGATTTGGTTTATCAGTACAGTGCATATATGTATACAGTGGAGACAGGAAAACAATACAATATGTACACACAACACACTCGCAGCGTACACTGGTGTAGTGTAAAGAGACATCTCACATTACCCTCGTTACGATACATTACATACGTAACATTTATTTATAACTCTCATATATATATATTTGGGGCCGCGGTGGCCGAGTGGTTAAGATGTACCGACATATTACCACATGCCCTCCACCTCTGGGTCGCGAGTTCGAATCCCATGTGGGGCAGTTGCCAGGTACAGAGCGCTGGTTGGTGGTTTTTCTCTGGGTACTTCGGCTTTCCTCCACCAACAAACCTAGCACGTCCTTAAATGACCCTGGCTCTTAATAGGACGTTAAACTAATCAAACCAAACTCACATTATATGTTATCCATTAGTAACATATACCATTAATAAGTTATTGTCACATTATGTATCTACAATACATTCATTGATAATCCTGTAGTACATCTGAAAATTACTCGATCTACATTAAATAATGTTCTTTCATTTCATTAAACAACGCACATTACATTGATACGTTATATTATATTATATCATATTTACATTCCCACTGCACAGTACGTATATGTTGCTACTAAGCCAAATGTTCAGTTAGGCTCTGGCGTACTAATACCACAATCAGAGTTCAAGAGGTCACGAAAACACTGGGTTCACGTCAGTGTGAGACTTTACTAAAGATAGATCAAAGACATAAAACCAATGTAAATCAATTTTAGACACCATAATATTAACACCTAAAGTGAAGCGAAAGTGCAAGTTAATTAAGCATTTATTTGAATTTAAAAAAAGGACAAAAAACGTCCGACGTACATAGCGTAAATATTCATGATCTTGTTCTCATATTTCATTTACGTTACTTAAATTACAATACTTGTGTTTTCACATAAAAAAACAATACATTATAAAATTTTCTCACATTTCTTTAATCATTCAACTAGAACCTTCATATCTAATGCAATCATGCCCTTGATACTACATGTACATTAATGTTAATACGATATGACACTATTTTATGATAAACTCTCTCTCCCTCTCTCTCTCTCTCTCTTTGTCTCTCTCTCTCTCTCTCTCTCTCTCTCTCTCTCTCTCTCTCTCTGTTGCTCAATCTGTTAAATTTTGCTTATTTTGACAAATCTTCTATATTATCTGTTTTCATTTATTGCTCAAATTTAAACATACTGGGGCTTTGAAAAAAATAGCTCTCTTATATCTTTAAAACTTTCTCATTTCGTAATAAAATTATATTCATCCTCGATATCCGCGCTATTGCATGATGTACAAATTCAACGACATCTATCTGTATTGTTATAACGACCTCTCTCGATATTTAGCTTATGTGATGACATACGGATTTTCAATATTTCTTTCAAATTTTGAGTCCATATATATTTTGTTACATGTTTCTGTAGACCGAAACCTTCGTTGATATATTTGTATAAGGAACACATAGAAGATGACTCTATCTATTCACTGCAGTCTTGCTGGAACATGTCATAGATTCTAAATTTTATGATATCAATATCTTTGTCATTTATTTTATCACTATGCCAAATATAACCTGTACCCATTCTATATAACTTATCTCTGATAATATCCGACCAATCACTTCCCTTCTCAAGCATTTCTTGATTAGTATATATTTGAAGTCTTTAATTAAATCCAATATTTAAAAATAAAATTCTTAATTTTCTTACAATAGCCATCGGTAATCTTCCTAACTCTTGATATATCATACCATTTGCTGTACTTTTCTAAACTCGTAATAATCGGTTGCAAAACTCAAGTGCAATTTTTCTACACTTGGTGCTTTGTGAAACCCCCACACTTCACTACTGTAATTTAAAATACAAGCAAAATAAGTATCAAATATATGAAGTTAGGTTCAATGTTAAAAAAGTTTTTCTTACATATGCAGTATTGGATTAAGTGTTTACAACTCAATTGAAGACAGTCATCTGTTAAAAATCTCATCTCACAATCATTAACGTACATTGAGAACATTAAAGGTGACAACATTTCGCCTTGGAATAGCCCGTTCTTACACTAAAATTAGATATTTCATTGTTATACTTAATACAACATTTACCATCATTGTATAGTGAGCGTATTATACGTAGTATTTTCCCTTCTAAACCATAAATTCTGGTTTTTAATTAATTTTTTAATTACAAAATAAAATGCTTTACTATAATCAATGAAACAGCAATATAATTCTTTTCTTTTTAATTTTTGCTTATTAAAGACTGCAAGACAAATATAGCATCAACTTTTGACACGATGATTGTGTTTCTTAAACCACGTATTTTGTAATATTCATAATCAAAAACAACTAGGCTATTATTAAAAATTGAGATGAAATGTTTCCCCAAACAACCTATTAATGTTATGCCTCTGTAATTATTAGTATAATCCCTATTTCCCTTTCTGAAAACTGGAACAATGTTACCTTTTAACCGAGATGTTGGATAGTTACCAGACTTGAATAACGTTATTAAACAATACAACCAGGCAAGGCATACTAATTAATTAGTAGATATTGGCCACATGCTTTAGATGTGCTTAAATTATTTATAGCTTTAAGTATTCCATTATCAGTAATATCGGCATATAATTAATTAAAAACTGAATTTGAAATATTGTTACATGTATCATGATCGTGTAAAAAGTCAGTTACCATTTCATTCTTGAAAGGTGCAGTTGACGATATTTCATGAAAGTAAAAAGCCTGTTCGTACAGGTCACATTTAACTTTTTTTTCTTCTCTTGAATTTTCTGTAAAATCATTCGGGTTATGTTTTCTCATGTAATATTTCACCTTACTGTGCTATATATTCACGTTTCTATTTATATTCTTACTTCCTATGTACATTTTTATGTACAAGTTTATTTTGGTTTTCCCTAGATTATCAATCATAATTAAAAGAGGACAAAGATTACTTGAATTCAATTTATAACTTTTTTTATAATTTTCATGAAACCAGGAAACAGGAGACACAACACGAGTATGGGAATTATCAAAACACCCTATATTCCCCGTGATAAGTACGCCTCCTACCAAATACTTTCATAAGACTTCAGAATGTTTAAAACCAACCTAGAACATGGTTTTCCTGCAGCCGTTTGTTTACGGTCTAGTGTCTAGAACTTAAGGTCCAAATTGTACATACTGACCAATATATATATTCTTCTGGAAATATGAAGGATTTTAGCAATTACAATTTCCCTTTTCCGAGCAAATAATTGAGGCATTCTGATGTTATTTTCAAATGACGGGTATCCGTATTTTGTCAAATAAGTTGACAAGACAACCATACTACACAACCTACATCTTTCTTCATAGGGAAAATCACATTACTGCACACTTCCAACCTCTGATAAAGGAAACAATATTTGCTACCACAGTTGAGTCAACATGTAATACTCTTTCATGATGAATCAGGATTATATGGCATGAAACGGGCAGGCTATGTGTGGTAACAACTGATGTAAGAGAGGGGTTTTACCCATCTTGAATTTATTCGTCAATAAGTGAAAAAGGACCAACTTACCAATGTTGACCAGATTTTAAAAGGCAATGCAATATGAAAACCGTATTTATAATGAATATCATGATCAAAAGCTTCATTAATTAACTATCATATGATAGCTAAAACGTAGTAAAACAAAGCTTTTAAATCTTCAGGAATCTCCGTATGAACAAATGACACTTTGAAATCAATATATGCAAATATACAATTAAAGTTACCGCGAATTTCTTTACCTTTTTCATTTGCATATTTTTCTACCAATCATTGAACATAGCTTGAAAATAATGTTTCATACCGTACATACCCCCAAAAGATATGTTGGTACAGCATTTCCCAGACTAAAAATTAGTATCTCTTCACAAGACAAAACCCCTCGTGTACCTTACGATGGATAGACCCTTTGTGTACCTTACGATGGATAATAACAAACTGATGTAGTAACATCGAGCCATGAACTCGAAAATATAGGTACGGTGTACATGTAAAAATCAAACAGAGAATAGTTGAAGAGTGGGTATATATCAATCAATCTGTCTTTTTGTTCGTACTTACATGTAAGAACGCACAAAATTACGTTTAATATCCCATTAACTTACAGTGTTATTAATGGAAGTACTATGTGTAGGAGTTGGAGGATAGGTAGGGTACCCAGAGAATATCACCAATCTTAGGTCGGTACCTAGCAACTGCCCCAGTATTTAAAAAAATAAACATTATACTATAATGACCAAAGTTTCGACCTTATTTAATCTTATCTTGACAGTGGTTACCGTTAACATCACTGCTATCTTTATTGAAAAACATTTTTTGCGATAATATAAGTTTACCAGTTATTCAACTTATTCAAATCATATTTGGTGGCGCGGGTAGAAGCACGTGAGGGGTTCTAAGTGTAAGGAAACTGAATAACCGGAATAAACCCACGTGATTGCGAAGGTGACAGAAAAACAGAAAAACAAATAACTAAAAATACACTGTTTACAATATTTATTATAAAATGCACAAGACTGTAGAGGGACTTTCTTTTTAAAAAAAATCTTTAATGCTCATTTATCTAATGTGTACATAGATGTTTACATTGACTTACAATTACTACAATTAAAATACAAATGATAATAAGAAGAAATGAAAATTAATTTACAAAGTCGTTTCATTACAGTTTCAAAAATATATTCTTTTTGTTATTTAGCTTTCATATTAACGACATTGAATACACATGTACATCTGTATAACAAGTCTCCGGTATTGCCATTCTCATCTATAAGAATGCCTTCATTTCGTCTCACTCCCTCAGTTTTGTAACAATATGCGTTTTGTTTCTGTATATAGCTATTAGCAGTTTGATACGTTATTCCACCATGTAGTGCGCCTGCGCAGATGCTGTACTCTATGTTTTCCGCCCAATACATGTGCTTTTTTATGGACGTTTTTAAGATTATACACACGTACCAAGTACGTTCTGATCTACTGGAAAGTGAAATGTCGGTACAGACAGAGTGATACAAAGGGAAGTAACTCTCTTTAGTGAGGATGGTCCTTAGTTTTGAGGGATGGCAATTACAATGATTTTATGTTCCAAACTACTTATACATGGTTGCTATGACTTCAATAAAGGCGTTGCTCGGGTATAACTTAGCCTTTGATCCACAGTACTACTTCTCCAGTTAATCCGGTCTTCCTTCGCCAACAAAAACCTTATACTTAATTATAATAAAGCTCTCAAAATAAATTTTTATGTAAATCAAATCATTCAGTAATTCAGTACCATTCACTTTAAAGATGATTGGGCCATGAAAATGTTATAGACCTTTACGAAACCAAAATTTTAAGTTTCTTAAAAACAATAATAACATAAGAAAATGTATATATATGGCAAGATGAGGTTACATGACAAACAAATGCTGGATTCTTTGTGTAATCTAAGTTAACAGTGAAGTTTTGCCGTCTGGCGTAGTGATAGTCAACTAACGTGCGGTAATTAGGTCGACAGCGGGAAACATAAGACGACCCACGTTATAAAAATTAAGATGGTAAATGTGGTATTAACGGTAAGCTAATAACATTTGCTACTCCACAAAATTACTAATTTCGTTTTACATCCCCATTATAAAAAAATAAAAAGACGTTTCGGACAGGTAGTGGGCCTTTACTGCAAACCTCCATATTTTAGCGACGTTTTTTCTCTAATATTTGAAATTTTAAAACATCAAAGTTGTAACAAAGGTTCTCTTTCGAATCAGGCTGTGTCATACAGATGTGGAGCCTCTCTTTGTGAAGAGCGAAGACACTCGTAGTTGTTCGCTTCTATTGACGTGCCGACTATAAACGGTTCACTCCTTATGGCGTCGATAGCCTCATAGGTACCATCTAAAACAATACAAAGTAACATACACCTAGGTCGTATAGCCGGTGATTGTCGCGGGGATGATATTTTTTTTATACAAAAACGCCAAAATTTACTTTCGGCAAAATATCCCAATTAACGGTATTGCTGAAACTACGTATCTACTCCAGAATTACGAAAAACAACAAAACGATCGTTCAAACGGAAATTATTCCTTCTGTTTTACGCTTCCATATCAACCATGATAATTTTCTCTCGGAAGATATACAACGTATAACCAATCAAAACAGGAGTTATCAACGTTCAATATTTTAAGCCAATGAAAACCAGTATTATAAGAGAGATATGTTATTTTGTATTTTAATGACACATTTATCTACAACCTGTATCCTGTTTCGGGCCCAGTCCAATATGCGACAGATGGATGTCTTTTGTAGACTTTGGAGTGTCTTGCTGATTCCGTAGTTGGTGTCTTCTTGCTTGGACAATCAAGGCGATGACCAGAGCCAGTATGACAACACCTAATCCGACACCAATACCGACAGCAGGGGTATTCAGACTATCATCGTCCCCACGTGGTGCATACACAACTGAAATATATGTTATTTTTGATGATTTACATTATCTTACCATCAAACCTTTCTATAAAAACCATCCAAGAGACCAAGAAAAATGGTCTTTATAGGCAATAAAGATCACCTTCTATATGCAGGTAGGCTGTTAAGATCATCCAAGGGGCCATGAAAATGGTTTTAAAAGCAACAAATATTCCAAAGCCTTTAAAGACCAACTAAGGCACCAAGAAAAACAAATGGTCTATATAGTCAATACCTTTATACACGTGACAAAATTGTATAGAAATTTCCAATTTTGGAATTAAAGGAAGTGGTCTTATTAAGTAGGTCATCTATAACTAAATTTCGGTTGACATATGCATATTACTGCTCTTTTTGGTTTGGTTTGGTTAAGTTTAACATTTTATTAATTCTAAGGGTCATTAAATGGAAGTGCCAGGTTCAAAGGAATGGTAGAGTACCCGGAGAAAACCCATCGGTCAATGGTCAGTACCTGGTAACTGCCCCACACTCACGACCGATCCAGAAGAGGAGGGTTTGTGGTAAAATGTAGAGAAATCTTAACCACTCGGCCACTGCGAACCCCTTCCTTCAAATTGGTTTGATGCCAAACTGATAAATCTTTAAATCCATATCATGTAAAACGTATTCTCGTAATGGTGTAAGTATCATTTTTACATTAAATACCTCTTATATCACACTTTTCTCCTGTGAGCCCTCCTGTGCATGGCGTCAAACAACTTCCAGTGTCCTTGTCACAGCTTGCGTCTTGACAATGGCCACAAATACCCAAACATTCGTTTCCATAGAAACCGGAAATGCATTCTGCAAATATAGAGGGATCTCATTTAACATTCATATTCCGATATACTATCTCGCATTCCAATCATTTCTTTACCCATCCTTGTTTTCGTCGATGTAATGCAATGTTTAAGAGAACTTTCATAATTTCCACATAACGTCACTAAATGACGTCTTAGCATTGTGGCCTTAACGTCATGTAATGATTAGGAAAGATCAGAGTAGTTTAATCAAGAATAAAACCAGGAAATCTGTAAAAGTTTGAATTTCTTTCCATGGATTTTAGTGTTTACATGGTAAAACAAAGTTACAGATAATCAGAACTAAGCTAAATTTCCCCTGATGACATATTGATTACCTGAACATCCGCCGGTATCCTGCATGCACGGTCTATCCTTGCAGTTGTTTGGACAATTCTTTGTACAGTTGTATCCATAAAAGTTAATCTGACAATCTAAATGCAACAAGAAATATTTCATTTCTGAATATCGCATTTAGCGTGAGAGAGTTGATCTATGTGAATTAAGATCTACATTTGTATTGATAGAAATGACTGTTTATGTTCTTATTTTACCTTGGTAAAACTTTAGCGCAAATACGGAAAAACCGTAAAATATGATTGATTAGCGGAGATATAAATGTACACAATTCAATGGTTCAATTACTGAATTAGCCTTTTACAAAGTTGAGCGATGTACATCAATTAGAACTTCAAAGACAGCTAGGAAAGCGCTAAAGCTTCAAATAAGTCTGTTAATGATATTAAGTCTTTAAATGCACGAATTTTCATGAAATTTTATTACAGAAATTCGGTTTTCAATCCAGTATTCGTTGTGGTTACATTTACAAGTACCTGAACATCGACCATCTGCTCGATCACAAAGACTGTCTCTGCAGTTCTGGGGACAGGCTTGGTCACAACTATCTCCGTAATACCCGGGTTTACATTCTGAGACAATGAACGGGAAAATAATAGCAATACAGATGTGTTGTTAATATCAAGTGATAATACGCGTTTAAATGGCGACGGTATCTAGGAAGAATCCTCCCTTTATTGAAAGAAAATAATTTTGAAACTATTTTGAGGTGCTATCGATGAAAACATGGCGATACTGACCAGTTAAAGTTTAAGACCCTATTTAAACAAATGATTGTTTGAATGCGATTTTCCCGACAAGGTAAATAAGGACTCGATGTATATGCCTTTGTGAAGTTGAATCCGGTCAAACCAGCGTTCCTACTATATGCTATAAACACTAGTCAACATAATCGCATGGTTATTTGGTGACATAAAAGTCTACTGAATCCTGTGGACTTGCAAAAAAAATGTTTTGCATATATTGTCAAAATTTCCAAACATCACAACAATATACGAGTCAACCTTAATATAAGGTACAGACGGATTCGCATAAACATTTATATCAACTACGTTATGTTCAAATACACCTAAAAAGAAGTGATACAAAGTCATGCAAAAAATAACTAGTTTAAACAGGGTCTTAAATCTTGAAATAATAACAGAATACCTGATATTTTAACATTGCGGTCATTACAAACATTTTAAGAAACGATATATATATAATGTAACTTATTCCGTCATGCTACAGAGTTATCTCCCTTCCGGTTAGTTTTTGATTGTGACGTCACTGCTCTTCCACGGTGCATTGTGGTCTCCATATTTCACATTTGGGGACGGAAATGAACCCTAGGACAGACTTGCAAAAATACGTTGTTTTGGCTGAAAAGAACGACGTTATGCTCCAGAAAAAAACCTGACGTAGTTAGTTCCTACCGACATGGGTAGATGTAATGAGCAAACAGAGAATGATTGGTAAAGCCACATACCGTCACACTTGCCATTATCTTGTAGGCAAGCAAAGTCTCTACAATTAGCTGGACACTGATAGTCACACATGTCGCCGTAATACCCTGGTTTGCATCCTAATGATGGTTAAAAATAAATATAGCAAAGTGTACATGACGAAATAATACTTGTTTATAAATAGATGATCTGATCAGTTCCTATCGTTTTGAACGTCTCTTAAACATACCTGTCATCACTATGTATGGATTATCATAGAGATCAATAAATATTAAAATCGATGCCATGTGTAAAATAATATAAACTTTATAGTAAAACAAGTAGCTAAATTGTGATACATTCTATGTTAGAATTTCCATGTATATATCGTGATAAATTGATGGATGCCGTTATGAATTTGATAGAGGTAACATCTTATTACAGTTTTCAAATGTGTGCTTGTCGGATAAAGAGCGAGAAATAATAATGTTTCATGTGGCAGAAAACATAACATAAATTTGATATCAGATGGATAGTATATTACAACATAGATATACATAAATAATATATCAGAAACATTAATATGAAATGCAGAAGAAGTACAAATGTATATATACATGTATATGAATAGCAAATAATATGAGTTATGAACTTGTTAGTAATGCGGCTCCGATAATGTTTCATTATGTATTATGTATATAACATATTTACTCTTTGTGAAAATAGTATGTAGTTTGTGACATGTCGACACACGAATCCAAGGAAAAGAATCTATATAGGATTTACCTGTTATTCAAATCTTCTTGATTAACATTTTGTCAATAAAATTTGTTCAAAGAAAACGAAAAATGACACGTAAATCTCCCACCCAAGGGACAAGGAAAACACGTTCTTTATAACCTAATGACCTTTATACACAGGTTCCATTGTGTTGAAATTGAATCTTAGGAAAGTGATCTTATTAAACAGGCGGACGCCATACAGAGGTGGTCGCTAAGGAAGGTTTTACTGTAATTATCAACACGTACCTATACAAACGCCATTGGACTGGATACAAAGGTCGTCTCTACAGTAAGGAGTACACGTCTGTTCACATTTGTCTCCATAACGTCCAGGGTCACATTCTGAATTCAGTTCAACATCAATTCAGTTCAACATCAATTCAGTTCAACATTAATTCTGTTCAACGAGCGTTACATTCACTATTCCCCCAAAAAATTATTATTGGAAATTATAAATACCGATTGTATATACTACGGTATATAAACTATTCTAAACTCTCTGATTTCGTTTTTCCTGTGGATAATTCCGAAAAATATCAATGGTGATAGAATTAGAAACCCAGGCATGCAAATGAGAAACTTGATCAATTACATTATAGATTATAAATGTAAATAATTCTCTGAAATTTACAAATTGATGACAACGATTTTAAAATCAAGAAATCAAGGTTAAAAACAAAAGGTATACATAATCAATTTACTACTGTTTCTATTTTTAACGGGAACTATTCAAAAGCGTTTTCTAATGAAATCAGTATTAACGACTTTATAGAAGAATATTCTTCACGAGCATTTCACTTACGAAAACAAACTCCCGATGTTTTGTTACACGTGTCTCTGTTACAGCCTGTCGAACATAGTGAACACAGCGGACCATAGTATCCATCCCTACAATCTGAAAATATTGCAACAAACTCCACCCTAAAGTCACGACATCAATAAAGGAGCACGAGAATATTTAGCCTAGTATCTAACATTCGGCACTTGTACAACCCCCCCCCCCTTTCATATGAACTTTTCCTACTAAAACTGTTCCAATGCTTGTGAGAAATGAAATCTCATTATTTATGCCATTTTAAATGAGATAAATATATTCAGGGTTAATGATATTTCAGTTTTTACACAGATATAGTAACTCCATACAGCTTACCTAAACAGTATCCTGAGTTTCTGTCACAATAATTTCCAACACAACCAAGCGGACATAGAATACAGTTAGCACCGTTCTTATAATATCCAATGTCACAAACATCTGAAATTACAGTAAGGCACGTGTAGTAATCACCTACTCCTGTTTGTAACCGTCATTTTTATTGGCTTAGAAATTTACCTCATAATTTTAATAAATACTCAGTCGCCGTTTGTAACGTCGCTTCTGATTGACTGAAGCAACGGCCAATTCATAGAAAAAGAGTCCAATAAAAATCTGGAATTTCAATGCTTTATTACAGTCAGGTAGCGACGCTAGTACCATGGTAACCCCATTACATACTACTTACAGTGGAAGCAAATGTTAGTTCATAGAGTAGGTTTCTATCAGTACCGTTGAATTTTTCTATATTTTATCCATTTTAACTAGAAATGAAAACAAAAATCAATTTAAATGGTTTTAAAGTTTTCTATTTAGCTCTAAGGGTATCGTTCGGGGCTCTATTTTCGCGCTCATCAATAATCGCGCACTTTTCACAGAAAGTGATGACGTCACTTACCCGGCTATATATGGATAGTGGAAAGCTGTTTATTTCCTTCTCATTGCAAAATGATGACGAGCCACTATCTACTAGCCAGTATTTAGCCCGCAAACACAGTGTTTATTTTGTAGATAAAAATTTTGTAATGTTATTTTGGCGGAGTTACTTTTTTTATTCCCAAATAGTTTGTAATACGTTTTCGACAACTTTATAACTGCAGAAAATATCATCGCCATGAACTTTTTTGTCACCTTGTTGTTAAATGGACGATTCTATCGATTACAACATTTTTTTATGGATACTACAAAGTACGATGTTTCTTATTTTTAATTGAATTATTTTTGTCATTTGTAAATACCATTAGAACAACTCAAAATCAATATTTTTCAACATAGTATTATTTTTCCTTACATTCAAAATAAAAGGAGAATTTACAAACTATTTTAAAATTTTGCAATTTTATTCAAAAAAATGTAGGAAAATGGTAAAAACGGATATTAATGCATTTTACAAGTACACATCCCCGGAAATTTTCCTTTCTACCTTGTACCACAATAAATATATTTTTCATGGTTGACACCAACAGAATAAAATAATATCTTTATATGACATAACTTATTTGTGAATCATCTTTAAAATGTTGTTTTGAGAGGTGCGCGAAAAATGATGACGTCGGCAGCCGGAAGGTATTTTTTATGTATCGTTTTTTGTCGTTACCTACAAAATGTAGGTATGGATATAGGACAAGGAAAGAGTTTAAAAATAACCTTTATCATCAGCATTGGATAAATGTATGTGGATTATGACTAGTTTGTCTTTCTTTTATTTATGTATTTTTGTAATCCTGACTTTTTAGGTGCGCGAAAAACGATACCTCTAGGATATATATATTTCAGTGAATTCTTGATATTTAGTGGAGGAAATTTTCGCGGTCAATAGCAATGTTTGCGAAAAGCGAAAAATACACCTCGCAAAAATAACCAGTGATGCGGTATCTATCGATTCTGTCGGTTAGAATTTGGAATTCGCAATTTCTCAATATCTATAATATTTATATGTATATGAATATAAATATAATATATCTAGCTGACATTTAGATGTATAGATAACTGAAGAACTACGTACCACATACACCGGATGTTGGATGACATTTGTCACCCAGACAGTTCAAACAGTCATTATTACAGTTTCCATTCCCGTACTTTCCTATTGTACAGCCTAAAATAAAACAAAACAACAACAGGATTATTATCATAAGTGCAATGTGTCGATTTCTTTACAATAGGTTTTAAACATTTGCATATAAAAGTGGCGTATACGTTTGAAATCGGAAAAGGCAAAACTATTCTTTTAACATATTTATGAATAATTCAAGATGTTAGAAATATTACACTTCAAACTTTTTTACGGCGGCCATTTTGAAAATTAAACAAGAAAAATAGCTAATTGTTTTACCAATTATTAAAATTTTTAATATATTGTTTACATATTTGTATTCAATAACCTTGAAAATAAAGGTTTAGACACAAAAATATGATTTTACATTCATTCATTTTTAAGATACTAAGTATTGATGCAGCGGCCATTTTAAAACACAAGATGGCTGACAACAGCTTGCATAACAATAAGATTTCATACTTGTATCACAAAATGCAAGGTTTTATGTTTAAGCCTTCCACATTTACATTGAGCATAATATTCGCGAAAGTAAATCACAATCGAAAGAAAGTTTGATTACAATGCACGGGCAAGCGGCCATTCTGCCTCTATATGCTGCAAAGCTGAAGAAACTGCCATTTGTGTATGCTTTTATATTTCTTGAGCAAAAAAAGCGCATATACATTTTCTAAGGTGACAAATAAAAAGGTTTTTATTCAAATGACAACTGCAAATGATAATTCAACTTCAATAATATAATAGGATATGCATTTACTTACCATAAACGTATACCTCACACAGTTCCAAAACAGCATCATCTGAGTACCACGGGTAGGTTTTAATCCGGCGGTCATTGTAAATGGTCACATACCTGGCGACATTTTGACATGATATACTAAGAAACAACGCCATGGAACTTTCGGTGAGAGTATTGTCCTTGTAACATCGCATTCCTGATGTCCAGTCCGACGCGTTTGATAAGTATAACTCAAATCCCGCCAGTCGCTGTCGCTGAAGGTCAGTGTCATCTACAAAATGTTTATTACAAATACAATTTATACAAACTTACTGTATAACATTAAATGTTCGTGGGTTCATTGTTTCGTGGTTTGGATGTTTGTGGCTGACGACCATGATACCACTATAACAGCTCTGGGTGACTGGTATTTTGTAGTTTAGATACGGATGATAAATAACAGCCACGCGTTGGTAATTTGATTATACCATAACTTTAACTCTATGTCTATACCATGATGATCAGTTTTCGCTCGTCACATAATGGAAGCTAGTGGCCATATATGTATATACATCAAAATAATTTTCCGCCGTAAAATATAGTGCCCAAATACAGAGTCAACATTATGTTGTTAATAGTTTAAATGAGCTACTATCTGTTAATAATCAAATCACAAAGCAAATGCGCCATGAAAATTAGTCCATAATTCCAATCGGAATCGAGAGAGGTTGAAATTGACCAATGGGAGTCGCCGTACTTAAGGCTGGGGTCTTCTCCTTAATTTGTCTTCGACCAGACCGTTTGACGATTTGTCAATATGGTGGGTTGTGTAAACATAAACGATAACCGACTGCTATGGAGATGGTTGTTCCCATTGTGAAACATAAATCAATCATTCAATTTTAGTGTCACACATCGTAAAAAGCCGTATACAGCCATTGATCAAATAAACGTACAAGTAATTTTTGTTTTTGATGCGCAACCGATATAGGCTTTTGAGACATTTAGGAATTAAACTGCTCATGGAGTTTGAAATCATCCTTGTTATATATATAAAAACTATGTTAAAAATCACATGCTAAGCACAAAAGTAAGATTTCATCATGATATCATTTAAAATAATTCTTTATATTCTTAAAAGAATCGTTCTTCGTTTCATCATTTGATAGATTGTTTTAGATAATAGAAATTGAAGTTCATTGTGAAACACACAAAGTAATGAGATAAATCCAATCATATCAATATTTAAATACCTACCTCTGTATCTGATCGTTACAGATTCTATGGCGGACTGTTGCTGCAGATCTACCTGCCACCAAACTTCCGTATGTCTTGTCTTATACTCTGTGTGCATGCAACAGTTGGAAACGTGCTGTTGTCTAGCACAACCGTCCACAGCTTTAGAACTATCGTATGTTGTAAAGGTAGAGCTTTGGTTTGTTGGTTTACCCAACGCAAGGTTTTCTGAAATATGATAATATTTCTACTTCAGATTTGAGGTTAGGGGAATAACTTTACGCCATAGATGCATATGTGTGGGATTTTTTTTATAATATGTTATTTTATTTTCACACCACGGATTCGGTAGGGCTGATAGGGTATACGTCCCGAAAGTGCAAAAAGAACAACAATAACAATGTGCAATATAACCTTTACTTATTTAAATGTTTCAAACTATTTCGTTAACTAAAATAATTTTGTGATTTTTTTCTCCTAGTGTGTGTTCACGTACGTTTTCATGACTTAAATAGCAATGTTAAAATTTTTTGTATTAACACAAAAATTAACACAATAAAAATATAGAATAAATAATAGTATGTTTGCGGCTAACAAATATATCTATATTTCTTGAGAACTCTTGAGCTAACTTTTAAACTTTAATTTTTCATTTTTTTAATTGGCAGTAAATAGCATTTACTTAGTCTTTAGTACCAAAGTTGGTTTATAATTAAAATAAAAGGAAACTGAAGGTAGCAAGTAAGGGAACTTAGCAAAATTGCAATTATTTGGTATACATTACGCTTAGCGTATCAGTGAACCTGTATCACTCACCTGAATATGTATCAAAATGATTATAACAAAAAAACAGAATATTTCGGATAATTTCCTTTTATTGTTCAGTTCTCATGAAATGCTGTCATTCATCAGAGTAATGGAGGCAAATAATTTTAAACCAAGCTTTGTGATACAATTGGTCCTCTTCGCCCCTTTATGGCACATAAGGTGACACTACACTTCCCAATTTGGAACACTTTTTGAAGATAATTATAAAAAAAATTCTCGCATGTGCTTGAATTTCTCTTGATATTGCATAAATAATTGTCTTGAGGTTTAATTTCAGGATCTGTTTATTTTTCAACAATGCATAATATTTTATTTAGTATATTTATAGATAGAGTGCTTTGAAGCATGCCTAGCCCAGCACTGTGTTTCATCAGAGAACCCAGAATGGAACACCCCCGCCCCCCTAAATATAGTTTGATTAATAAATGCCCAGACATGATAAAAAATGTTTGAATTCATATAAAGAAAGTTCGAACATTTTTTAGTTTATTCAGGTGCCATATCTGTCAAATATTCCATTCAGAAATTATTTTTCTTGTTTTCTACCACGATAGGCGGTGTTATTCAACTCTCACGGTATCAAGTAAACAGTGCAACTCTGTACTCATTCTGATTGGCTGACACGGTTAACTTTTACCGAACTTCTTTTTCTTGGTGTCATGTCAGCATTCGTCAACGTCATCAATAATCGAATGACATCATACTATGTTGTGATCCATGCTTTACGTCCAAACTGGTGTTGGAAAACGTTTGTGTTGTGTTCGTTGTGTCAAAATACGTGACGTTTTCATACATGTTAAATTGACCTAATGTACTAATAATACATCTTGACGGACAAGAATTTCACTGATGAGTTTCGCAGATTTAACATGTATGAAACAAACTTAGTCTTGATGGTAATGGCTTGATGATTATTTGGCGGGAAATAGACGATGCCGTGTCGTGCGAATGCTTTTATATTTATACATGAAATCCGACGTTGAGTTTTATTTTCTGGAAGCAACTAGGATTCGAACTCAATAAGACGTTAAATGAGTATTATTTCACCCTAAAGATGTTCCCAATTAGAAGAATTTGATATCGATGGATTCTTTATCAAATGATGACTTTTGAATACCAATAAGTGTCTTTTTGTTGATGAAAATATTACTACACCTTATTTGCATATTTGGTGAATACACGTTACCGTATCCACGCAGTATATCCAATAAACGAATACGATTTTGGTAGAAACAGGGCACACTATTCGTGGTTGTTGAATATTGAATTTATTCAACACTCATAAGTTATTTATTTTAAGTTACAAAAGACATTCGCTAAAACTCGTGTCTTTTGTAACTTTTAAAAAATAACTCACTCGTGTGGAACAAATTCAATATTCAACAACCACTCATTGTGTAACCTCTATTTAAACTATATGGTGTCTTAAGGTTGTCGCACCACGTCGTTTCCCGGAGTTTTTCACAATTTCATTATTTTTTTCATTACAATAATAAGCAACATAAAAGAAAATGACTTATGAACATTGTCACAGCTATTATTCAGCACCTTAAGTTTTGTTCAGGACAGTTATTGTAAGTTTAGATTGTAAACTGAAAATTCTGTATCACATGTTTAAAGGTGTTTTATTTTGGATAGCGTTCCAATTTCGGTATTGTCACGTTATTCATGCAGCGACTTGCTATAAAACTAGTGATATTGTGTATGCTGATATATCGATTTATAGCTGTAACATAACTGAGTTACAAAATTTGTATAAGCATTTTGGGGTTAACATTTAAGGTTTAAAATCTTTTTTCTGGTGGTGGTTCTATAGAAGGATAAAGTTGGGTAGGGTATCGACATTTAGAATGGACCTCGTCCCTGTGGACTTGTTTTCCTGAAACATACATTTTATCACATATTTTGTCAAAATGAGCTACACAGCAATGTATGAGACAACAGTAATGCATTATGTAAGCCCTCATCTATACACATGTTTGCCTAAGTTATGTTCAAGTGCACCTAACAAGTGATACGAGTATATAGGCATACGCAAACAGGGTCTAATACTGAAACGTGCATAAAGTGTGACTCGCCGTACACCGGGTGTCGGTTACCGCTTCTTCCGAAGGACAGGGAAGTAGAGGATGTGATAACGTCAGATAGCAATTTAAGTAATGAGATTAAGCTTGTTAATGGGTATTTTTTAACCCTTACTTTGCCAAAGGGCCGATTTGGGCCGATTTGACTTTTAACGGATTTTGACGTCACGTTTTGCATTGTTAATGACGTAATCCATGTATGTGTGCTTTCCCTGTACCGAAATGAGAAATGCTGGAAAATTGCATATGAGATGACACAATTTTAAAGTTACCGTACTCCGAAACCGTTCAACTTATTTTCACAAAACTTTGTGTATACAATGTATGTTAGGCTGGTGTCATAGTTGTACCTGTTGCTATCCGGAACTTTATATTTTTGGTATTTTATCTGTTACTGTGAAGAAAAAAACAAATTACATTTTATTGTAACTCCAAAACGGTTCAACTTAGATGCACGAACATGTCTAATCCCATGTTGGTTTTTTCTCCGGGTATTCCGGCTTTCCTCAACTAACAAACCTGGCACGTCCTAGCATAGCATGTTAAACCAATAAATAACATGGTAGAAGTACTGATATCCTTACCTGCTGACTTGACCACTGTTAACAGCGACAGTCCTGACCAGATGACCAGTAAGAAGGCCGTCCTAAAGTCCATGTCTGACCGATCTATGAACAATTTCCAAATTGCGCCTCAACAACCAGGAAGTAGAGTATAGGTTAATGATATATATAGCATGCGATTGTCGAAGCGTGGCAAATACTCGTATTATGTCGCCAGTGTTCCGATTAATGATCTTGTGATTTGTTCGGTACCTCTCATAATTTCACGTATTTTTTTCTTCGCAGCATTATAATTACATCTTTAGACTTATAACAGGTACACTATTTGGAGTGAAAAATATTAAAAGTAATATCTATCATTTCCATCAAATTCCCATTGGAAAAACGCCGAGAAATAAATATATCTCAGTTACGGTACATATAATTTTAACAAAACCTATATAGATACTCATAGCTATGATTTTCATAAAATACACATTTTTGCAAAACGCGGTCTTTGCCATCTGAGCACCTTAGGAACATTAGTGTCGAAGATTTATTCAAATTTTCTAATGCCTAATTGATGAATTGGAAAATGTTTTCTGGTTTTGGTAATTACCGTCTGAAATTCTGGTAATACTCCGACCGAAAGGATTTGCTTTGTTGAGAACAGGGGCATTAGAGGACCAGATTCACAGTGTCTTACAGAGCATGAAACTTCTCACATTACCTTATAATCTCCTCTTGACGTGTCGATGTCCTTAAAGTTGTGACGTCAATCTGATGTCAATGCTTTTTAGCAGAAGCAAAGTATCAATTGACATTACTCATACTACAAAGCTTTTGATTGCATGCCTTCGTAAACCAAAATATCTTCTCTGCTCATGTGTATCAAAAGCTATCACATTTTGAAAATGTAGCATGATCTATGGGACACCCTATCCACATGTACATTGTACTTACCGGGTGGGGTGTGTTGCTTGGTTTCTTCGTTGGCATGCTTCAGTGATATAGCACTATAAAAAGGGCAACAGTTCCACTATACAAGAAGACACAACATGAATATACCGCAGTCTCAAAAACACGTACCTCGCACAACATACACGCAACGCACCGCATACATGTGAGGCCGTTCTTACATGACCATAGCTGTAAATAGGACGTTAATTAATCAAACAAACAAACATACAAACCTATATCCATTTTTGCGGAGAATAATGAGTAAAATATTTAAAGCGATAGTGTTATTTTCGTTGACAAAATATATAACAGAAGTCGACAGTCGATCTTGCTACCCCATGGGATTACTAATCAAGGAGGTCAATCGTTGTATCTGGAACCGAACCATCCTTTTTGCCGTGATTCTATCCTCCTTAGATTGTGGACGATATATGTACAACATAAACACGACTGTACGGGTTATCAACATAACTAGCATTTAATTAATTTGTATATGTAATAGACATCGTATTTTACGAGTAGTTTCAGAAAATTAATCCATGATGAGATACATCTTTTGAATGAAAAGATATTTTAGCAGCTGTTTACGCTTCAATAACAAAAAAATGTATACCCCATGGGTTCAGTTTCGTCACCTTCCCTGGCATTTAGTTTTATCCCCTTAAGTCTAGTGATATTTCGATGCCTACAATTACTTCTTTGAAGCTGTGTAAATAACTTACTCTCAGTGTCATATCGTCTTTATAGCAAGCACTCCCAGATTTGTATGCTGGATTCGACTTTATAAAAGCTTATTCTTTAATCAACATTGGTTCACCTATGAGGGGGTTTTGCCCCAAATACCCTCAATAACAAAATCCTTTACGTGCCCAGCTTTTCTTACGTAAAATAAGAATTATTTAATGTGTATTGAAATGCCTACCAATAGGAGATTTCAGAAAAGATGGCGATGACGTCACACAAAGGTACATCCGGGCGGTCAATTTAAATTAAATTAAAAAAAAAAAATAAACTCTACAGCATTAAAACTGAACGATTTCACCATTTTATTTTTTGAGATATCTGCAGCCATACGTTTACGTAAACATGTACATTGCGTAGATCTGCATAAGTGTAACACAGTGGTTTATAGCATTCCTTTAACACAAGATATATATGGTAAAGAACGAAATATATATCTTTTACAAGTACTGATTGAGATATGTGTTGGTAATTATGTATTATTAAATTCCCAACTATGGGCTGTGGCCTGAGGTAATCTACCAGCGAAGCCATGCCGTGTTCTTGCAAGTTGGTTCACATTTCGTTATATTTAATAGTGTTGTGAACAGCTCTTTCATGTATAACAGAAAAATTACACAATAAAATTAATTGTCTATTCATAACTTTTTCACAACATGGATTTCTACCTGTGAAAAAAAAAAACGGGTACTGTGACGGCCCGACACCGCTTCGCAAGCTGGCTTCAACACTAAATCTACACAAATATATTTAGCGATAAATAATTGTAAATATAAGGATATAAATGTCTGTAACCTCTGAAACAATATGAAACAATTTCAAAATCGGAATTTGAAAGTATGAATGTGTTTACTTTTGTCAAAGTATCGATTGTGTAGCAGGGATGTACGTATCTGTTATTGTTTTTATTAGTCGCCATACTGTGTTTGTACCTTTGAGGACCCGGATGTAAACTTTCTGTGACGTCACGCCATCTTTTCTGAAATCTCCTATAGAATTAGAACCGCCAAATTACAGTAGAATTAAATGACAAAGATATATACTGGTGATTAGCAATATAATAATCGTGTACATGTATATGTAGTTCTAAACACCGCGGATATACTTATTATGTACATTTCATTGTGTATAATTATGCAGAGATGGCAATTCATCTACGATAGGTACATCAATATATGTATGGTATAAATCCCTATTTCCAAGTGTATTCCGAACTATATCTGTAATTGAGAATATATTAAACATGTATCGGACATGTACACAGGTATTTGTGCCTTACAAATCGATATTCAGATTCAGATTCTTTATTTTGTTTAAGTGTTACAACTTATCGCAACATAATGCATAAGGTTTACACTTAGCCAACATTCTGAATATTTAGGTATACAGGTAAGGTATTTTGTTGGCCAATGGAGACTACGTGGGAAAGACAGAACAATAGGAGATAATTACAGGTAAGAGAGAGATTTCATGTATTAGTGTGTTGGCATGTATCTTAAGCTCTTAGGAAATACATATGCAGTATTATATTGAATAATGAGATATATACAGACATACGCAATTTTATATAACTATATTATACTGATAATCACAGCATAATTGTTCTCTTCTGTCATGGCTTCTCTGCATTCGCTTATTCATTCATTCTTTACCATAATATATTCTATTCAAAACACAGCAAGTAATATTTTTTTCCCTGTGGCATCTAAGTGCATACTGCATACCATACCCTCCATGTTATTATAGAATTTACGCATAATCATTTTGAAGAGGTAGATTACTGGTATTTATTGTGTGCTTCTGCTGTGCCATACTGTTAATTATCCCTGAGGCTGTATCAAGATTGCATAATGGATCACGCGTGATCACCCAGGAATATAGCGATTTCATTTCTAATACTCCGTCTTTTGATGCATTGTTGTAAGATCATAATTCTCGCGTCCTTCTGAATAAGAATACCAAACATCAACATGCAATTTAATTTAATGTCTGCTTTCATCACTTACGATTGAGTACATGTATTATTGAGGCTTTGATAAATTACAAGCCACTATTAACTAACTATAGCAATTAACATATCTGTTTACTATATATTGTGTACACGAAACTGCATATTTAGACAGTAACTCTTAACAAAAATGCCTATTCTAATGTATCCTTCATTCTTACGTTTTAATTCAAACAAGATCCGGCAATAATATTCACTCTGTTTCATGCGTGTCTTTAAGGAAACTTCTGCATGTCCATACCTCAGTTTCACTCACAAAACATCTTTCTAGATTTGTATTATCATTCGCGTTGGTCATTATACGGCGCATTTGTGGTGTGCTAGAACACGATCAAACAAAAACGTTAGTGCTTTTCCTTCATGTTGATTTCAATGCCATTCATGGGCGCAGCCATTTTGGAATATGACAGTACATATCAGTGGGAGACATGACCACGTGCCCTCCGATGCACTCGAAGGCTGATATATTTTCCGAAGATTCACGGAAATTTAACTTCCGAGATGTCGCGATTGAAATAGCTAGTTGTCTTTATGTATCGACGCATGCGCGGTCAACATCCCATTGTTGACTTTCTCATGGACGAGTTACTTCCCCTTCTTCTACTTTAAGACATAAATCTCCTTAGCTCTTTTATACGGTTGGGATAAATGTTAACCAAATGAATGATAGCTATAACGGTTTCGGATAATTTACGACAATTGATTCATAGCTAAATAATTTATGCTTATAATAGTCAATAAATTACATTTTAGTACTGACGTGGTCTTACGGCAGGTTTTGCACTGTAAAGGTTGAATACGATATTTAATTATTCTACAGAAATACAGAGAAAATACTAAAAAGCGACAAAAGCTAGTGAAAATACGCATATCTAATTTGATTTCATAAAGCATGAAATTAGAAATCGAAGTCTACCACCGGGATTATTTTAGAGAATGACTTCTTTAGTGAATAATTTTATAGTAAAAGCTGAATTTTCTAATTGTTCTAACCCGAAATTCCAACACAATGATCGTAATCTGCTTGCAGTGATCTGTAGCTCATGGAAGTTTATAGATGGTTATAGTAGCAATAGATTAAAGTATTCTAATTTATTTTCCTTTTATAATTTTTGCTTTTTATTTTGGAAAGATAATTTTTAAAAATAAAAAGACATATACACTGCAATTTCTGTGTTATTATTTTGGTTAAGGTGCGCAATTCTTGAAAACAGACCATATTCTTCCGCAAGTCAGAATCATCAATAATGAAATTACAGATGTCATAAATCTATCAACTGTTGTACTTGATAGACGGCGTTTATTGTGTTAATGTTTGTTTGCATTCAAAGGGGGCTACTCCTGTACAACCTCTGTTAGAGCTATGAATGGAAATAGAAGTAGGGCAAATGAGATAATTTTTCCATTCAAAGAATTATCCCAGTATAAACTCCTAATGTAGATCACGCTCTAATACTAAAGACGCTACATATAACATAAACGGTGCACTTATAGATTTTAATATAAAAATAACACGAACCGCATATAACTACAAAAAGTTTATCTTACATGTTTATTAGAACAATTGAAATTATATTGCAACAGTATCAGACAATGTAGAACATGCGAGTTCTATTAACAGGTCATTAAAGATGCTTTGTAGGAGTCATAAGACAACACTTTGAAATACTGCTCCGTCAGCTGATGTGTATGGAGATATATTTTAAATCATATTATTTTTTGACGCTACACCGAGATTGCCACCATCAGGCTCCCACCACCATCTTTTTATTTTTTTGGGGATTTTTCAACGATTCTTTATATAACATCAGCAATACGCACACACATTCACTCTGAATTCAAGGCTTTTTGTAATTTCTCAGGGACATTTAAAAGTATAGCACTTGGAAAGTAAATAAGAAAATATAAGAGATTGCTTCCTTTACACATGCGTGATGAAACAACGTATTTGGGCGAAAGTTTAAACAGAAGAACTAATGTTGATCAAAAGTTCCTAACATGTAGTGTGACTATAATAAGGTATAGTTATCAGTACTGTTGAGTAATTTGTTAGCCAACATACAAATTGTGACACCATATGGGAATGCATGGCTTAGGAAGACGATGTCAAGCAAGGTTGGATCATGACAAGACTTATTTCACAAGCAAGACTATGGGTACAGTATGGCATATAGGAGATTTCAGAAAAGATGGCGTGACATCACAGAAAGTTTACATCCGGGTCCTCTAAGGTACAAACACAGTATGGCGACTAATAAAAACAAGAACAGATATGTACGTATATCCCACTTATACAATCGATACTTGACAAAAGTATTCACGTTCATACTTGGCAAATTCCGGTTTTTATAATTGTTTTCATATTGTTTCAGAGGTTACGAGAACATTTTATATTTTTGTATTTACAATTGTTTATTTGCTGAATATATTAATTTGTGTAGATAGAGTGTTTGAAGCAGCTTGCCAAGCGGTGTCCGGGCCGTCACAGTAACCCGTTTTTTCTTCACAGGTAGAAATCCTGTTGTGAAAAGTTATGAATAGATCATTGATTTTATTGTGGTAACGTTCTTCCTGTTATACATTGGAAAAACTTGTTCACATACTATTAAATATAACGAAATGTGAACCACATTGCCAGACCACGGCCGCTCGTGCATGGAGCCTTCGCTGGTAGATCACCTCAGGCACACAGCCCATAGTTGGGAATTCTATATATAGATATAATCGTAATTACCAACACATATCTCAAATAAGTACTTGTAAAAGATGATATATTTCGTTCTTATCCGTGTATATCTTCCTTTAATAGGAATGCCTATAAACCCAACTGTGCTACACTTATATGCAAGAATCTTCGCAATGTACATGTTTACGTAAACGTATGGCTGCCAGATCTCGAAAATTAAAATTGGTGAAATCGACTTCAGTTTTAAATGCTGGTAGAGTTTATTTTTTAATGTCAAGTCGCTTTATTCCATGGACTGCTAGTGAAAGTCTCAAATTGAAGTGATATTACTTTAAAATAATTTGAAATGCATGTTAGATAGACTACTTAGATTTATGAATACAGATCGTAATACTGTAAATGCCGACGCAGGACACATTGCGCACGGCTTTCGAAAATCCTAAAATACTAAAAGAAGTTTGTTTTAAAAATACGATAAAAAACGTAACTATACTAACTGACTCATTTGTATATGTCATCAGCTAAAATCCAAAAATTTCTGACGAACAAATTATCTAGAATACGTAATTTTGTGACTCTAAAAAAGGGCGAAATTCTGAGATCTCGGCAGTACTGTACGTAATGGCTGCTCGTGCGCTTGGGGTGATCTACGAAAGCAAAACTTTAATTTGGCTGACAATCACCACATCTTAAGGTTTTACAAAGTAAGACTAAGACTTTCGTTTGATTTCTTAACTTTTGCAATTTCTAAAGACAGTATTAGAGATAATGCGACTTTCTTAGAAACACAACCTGAAGTCCCAAGCTTGGAACCCTGACCTGTGACGTCATGAGGACTCCTACAGACTCTAAGAGTAGTATAGTATTAAAAATGTAATAACTTTTTTGTGTCCATTATGATATAATAATTCATTAAAAATGAAATTATTTGAAAGTAGTAGCTATATTCAAAATCTAACTCCTGGATGTATGCATTCTGATATACAACGTGTTGTGTTTATTATTTAAAATACATATAATTTATAAAATAATCAAGCGTTTTTTTTTCCCCTTTACATAAAGTTGGGGTATCACATAAATGTACATACCTATAAAACTTGGAAGTTTTCATGAAACAGTCTAATAGCCTTACGC
>SAYR01004057.1:486242-596741 GCA_004382745.1 Argopecten irradians irradians
AAGTTTGTCCAAAATTTTGTTAGAGTTGTCTTTCTTCCATTGTGGATTTACACGTACATGTGGCATAACGCAGCCGTGATAAAGAAATCTCCATATCGTCCTGAAATATGTTTGCTCCCGAACTAATATGATTCAAAGTGCAAAAATCATTATTGTAACAATTTTAATGTTTGAGGTGAAATATAGATTCCATTTTTTCCGTTGCGGGATAATTGTCACTAGTAGGGACTAAACGTGTGGGGCGAAGCGAAGCATTTTCGGGACGAAACGTCTTCATGTATTGAAAACAACATTTTCGGGACGAAAAGTCTAGATACATTGTACACAATTCAAGTGAAAATTTTCCAACCTAAGATCATTTGGATGATGTATATGGTAAGGATATGAAAGTAGTAATCTACTATTCCTATTTCAACATTACAGATACGCTTATTTCAGTAACTTTCATATTCAAAATTTGCTATTTAAAATTCCCGGTAAAATCAAAGTTGTTGAATACACTGCCAATCATATTGAGGAAATTGACTGAAAGAGAATTTTGCAACCACGATCACAATGGCGAGGTGACCCTCGCCAAAAAACCATCAATAGCATTTGACAATATGCACTGAATCAGATTTAAAGAATTTACATGACTATCAAAACAGAATCAAGCTTTTGAAAAGCAAGTTTCATTTTCTTATGTTCAACAAAAAATAACGGTTGAGTCACTGTCAGTTTAAGACACTTAGATATTGATCAAACATGACCGTACTAAAATAATAAAAAATACTTAATTAATGAATTTCATTTATAAGTAAACGAATAAATAGTTCTTATCCATATAATAATTACATCAACAACAATTTGCTAATTACATTAATCACAGTACTTTGAATCTAAAGTCAGACTTGCAGACGATGTAATGAACAAAATGATTTCCTTTTAGTGAGGCAACAATACAGTTCCATTCAACTGGATGGTGTAACTTGATTTAAATGATTGTCCACACTTCTTTTGTGGCCTTGACAGTTCGAGTTTCATTTTTCCGTTTAGGCATGCCATAAACCGCTTCAGCTAAGCCGCCCTCGTGTTTAATGTCGTTTTTGTTATGAATTCGTGATGCTACAAACGTTTGATTGCCATGTGCTCATACACGATGTGAAGCGTTCCAATGACGTGAATTAGGCGGGGTGCATTCGATTGCGCCCAATCGACAGTATAAGGTGAGTTTGACTAAGAATATCGGGTGCGTTTGATACACAATATTTATCTTTTACCAGCAAATGAACTAAATGCGTAAGTTTTCACGTTTGCGCGTAAAATAGGTGTCAAATGCGTAACAATTACGCAAAAAGCGTAAGGGTAAACAGGTCTGATAGCAACTTATGGCCAGATGTCCACCTGACCCTACAATGAGATCCAACTTCAAAATAAACTTAACTGTTCTTAAGGTTATATTACATTAAACAACAAGAGATCCCAGAGGGATCTTGGCGCCCACCTAAGAACGATCTTTGTCTGACAAGGAAAAGAGGGATCTTTTCTCTGCTTTTTAAGCTTTTACTACATATTACGACACATGAAATTTGAGAAAGATCCTTTGACTACTTTCTGAGATATATAACAGTAACAAACTTCAATTATCAAAATCCAAGATGGCTACCTGTCGGCCATCTTATTCACCGATCGGTCCTAAAATGCAATATGCACAACTAGACCCCTAGAAGAACCTGCACATACAATTTGAGACCGATCCCTTCAGTACATTCTTAGACATAGCAGAAAAAAACTTCAATTGTCAAAATCCAAGATGGCGTCCTATCGGCCATCTTGTTCACCGATCAGTACCAAAATGCAATATGCATAACCAGGGACCTAGGGGAACCTGCACATGAAATTTGAGACAGATCCCTTTCTACGAAATAGTGGTAACAAGTTTCAACTATCAAAATCCAAGATGGCGTCCTGTCGGCCATCTTGTCTACCGATCGGTCCGAAAATGCAAAAGCACAACTAGACCCCTAGGGGAACATGCACATGCAATTTGATACAGATCCCTTCAGTACTTTCTGAGAAATACTGGTAACAAGCTTTAAGTAGGCCCCCAGTGGAACCTGCACATGCACATGAGAAATAGCTATAACAAACTTCAATTGTCAAAATCCAAGATGGCGGCCTGGTGGCCATCTTGTTAACCGATTGGTCCAAAAAATGCAATATGCAAAACTAGGCCCCTAGGGGAACTTACATGTGATATTTGAGAAAGATCCCTTCAATACATTCAGAGAAATAGCGGTAACAAACTTTAACTATCAAAATCCAAGATGGCTGCCTGGCGGCCATTTTGTTGACCGATTGGTCCCAAAATACAATATGCACAACTAGGGCCCTAGGGGAACCTACATATGAAATTTGAGAAACATCCCTTCAGTACTTTCTGAGTAATAGCGGTAACAAGAATTGTTAACGGACGGACCACGGACAAAAAACGATTTGAATAGCCTACCATCTGTTGATGGTGGGCTAAAAACCAGTCAAAAATTCTGCTATCACATTCAAACCAGAGCGTTTTTAATTCACTCTCTAAATCAGTACCTGTATATGATTCAGATGTGGTATCTATCTAGATCTGTCAGCATCTCGATACATTCATAAATTTAAAAACACCGTTACATGTATTCATTTTTTGTCTATACATCTTTTATGTTATACATGATAGTTTAAAGACTTGCAGTATTTCGATTCAGGTGATGAAAAGTCGGAGTACTCGAAAAAATTGAACATTATATTTCTAATTTCAACATGTACATTTTAATGATAAGATACTGTCCTCAGAATTGCTTTAATGCATCGTCACCTAAACTAACCATTAGGCCATTGTGACTGCTGTTCTCCAAACATCCATTCCATAATTTGTTTATTAAATGTTTTCTTTTTTTCTCGTTTTATTTAGAACGTTCTAATATTTTGAATACTGCTTATCACCGGTTAACCACTGATCTGCTTAAGATTAGCTCTATTATAACAAATGTTTATGTGTTTTGTCTCTTTCAGACTATGTGATGCAGAACTTCAAGGTGGACCCCACACAGATAAACATCATGATTAACCGAAAGTGTTTAGACGCAAAAAGAAAAATAAAGTGCTAAATTATTTGGAGAACAAACCTAAAGATGGCTGGACAGTGTTTTTTGATGCATACAGTTTGGACAAAATAAATTCTGCAGCACAAATTTTCTGAGATTTCATGTTTCTATTTTATTTTCAGTGGAGGACAGCTCATGTGAGCAGAAATGCTCACATGAGCTAACATGAGCTAACATGAGCTTGCGCTAGCTAACATCAGCTCACATGATTGAAGTTCTATTGCTCATGTGAGCTTTTGTGAGCAGTTTATCTCATTTGCATGTTAAAATGCTCGCGATGTCTCATATGAGCAAATTATGTTAGTTTCTTACATGAGCTCTTACGAGCAAATTGTGAGTAGGTTTTGGTAAGGGTCCCTTGAAGGATTCTTCTTTTTTCTACTTTTAACTACACAAGCTCATTCTTGTGTACATTTATAGCGTTGAAAGACTTTTTACACATTAAGTCTCTGTAGGAAACCACTTACTTGACCTACACATGACAGTGGATAAATCTTCCGTGCTGTCCATGTTTTGGAGAATCCATCGATACTCCTCAACAACATTTGTGTCGTTTCACTGTGTTGAATTGTACCTGCTGCCCCTATTGCATGATCGTTAAAGGCGACCTAATTAAGGATATTTTCTATTCTCTTCTTCCTAACTGACTTTATCTTCCCTAATGCCTCCCTTGGCACTGCCTCATTTTGGCCTTGGGTTGAGCTTTCGCCCCTGTGAGGAAGGCTCTGGGTTCTGTCCCCTGGCCGAGATACACCAAAGTCTATAGAAGTGGTAGTTTCTGCTTCTGCTTAGCGCTCAGCATACAAGGAGTGGGACGATTGGTTTGCCCGTTGTCCGTGTGACCAGATCCGGCGTGGTGCTAGGTGTCTTCGGCAGCATGCTTCAGTGATATAGCACTATAAAAAGGGCAAGAATTCTTCTATACAAGAAGACACAACACAAACATACCGCAGTCTACTAAACCACGCACCACGCACTTCACACACATACTTTGGAGGCCATCCTTACATGACCCTGCATGTTCATAGGACGTTAAAATAATCAAACAATCAAAATCATTGTGTTGATGAAGCTATCATAATTCGGAAAAAATAGATATAAGTACGGTACAAATACTGATATTGATGTTGAATAATAATACAATTTATTTCCACTATACAAGAAGACACAACACGAACATACCGCAGTCTCCCAGTACACTCCCCTCGCACAACATACACGCAGCACACCGCATGCATGGGGGGCCTTACATGACCATAGCTGTTAATTGGACGTTAATAAATCAAACAAACAAATTGTTATTCATACATTTATTCTTCTTCAGCTAGGGCCACGCCAATCTTCTCCGTAGAGTGACCCAAACTTGGAACAAATCCTAATACGTCATTGGCTTACCATGTTCCATCTTTGTATATCCCGCCCGTTCATTGGTTCAATTCTTTCAATTCTGAAACCTCCCCTCGACCAATCAGAATGCACTTTTCATTCATGTACCATATCGTGCAATGCACATAAATCACAACTTGTATACAGTTTATTTGTTTGTTTGAGTTTTACGGCCCATCGACAACTAAGGTCATTTAGGGCCAAACTACAAGTCATGCATTAATATCAGGATAAAAGTTCAGGGTAAGAACAAGAGGCCCAGAGGGCCTGTATCGCTCACCTGGTTTGTAATGCCAAGTAATGTTCTGAATATAAGTTCATTGTTTCTTTTCTGAAGAAATTTGGATATTTACCTCTAATTCCCCTATTGGGCCCACTCTTTCTCCTCCAGGGGGGTCAAAGCCAAAATTTATACAAATTCTGTTAACCCCAAGGATATTTCTGGCCAAATTTGGTTACAATCCATGCAGAACTCTAGGACAAGTAGCGATTTATAGGATTTACCTCTATTACCCCTATTGGGCCCCGCCCCCTGGGGGTCAGAGCCAAAATTTATACAAGTTCTGTTCTACTTCCCCCAAGGATGTTTCTGGCTAAATTTGGTTACAATCCATCCAGAACTCTATGACTAGTAGCGATTTAAAGGAAATGTTGACGGACGGACGGACGGACGGACGACGGACGCCGCGCCATAACATAAGCTCACCGGCCCTTCGGGCCAGGTGAGCTAAAAAGCAAGTAAGGACTAAAACACAGATTGTAAACGTTAATTTGATAAAAAAAGGTTTGTATGGGATAAAATAAATTTGGCTAAAACACATGAGAAAACTCATGCACAATGTTGATGAAACGATGAAATGTTGAGTTGATACGATGTATGATGAGAAAACGTTCATATTTTGCTTAAAATACCGATCTCTTTGAGATAATTAAAAATACGATTATGTCTCACGGCATGAAACAAAGTGTACATGTCGGAGACATCGTAGTATTTATCTCGAATGTGTTAAAATCAATACAATGCAATAAAATATGCTCCACTGTGAGAGGAGAATCACATGCATGGCATGTAGGAGGATCCTCCCCTCTCAATAGATAGGAATGTGTAAAATATGTGTGTCCAGTTCGGAGCCGAGAGAGAACAACTTCCTCTCTGCGGTCTCTCCGACTAAACAGTTTAGGATTAAGTGTAGGTTGGATTTTAAACAGTTTATTGTTTGTTTCTGTAGACCACCTTTGTTGCCAATGGTGTTTGATGGCTGACTGAATTGAAGGTTTGATGTCGGTGTATGGTAGTTTCAAATCTGTTTGTGCTAGGCGAAGAGCAGTCTTAGCTGCTTTATCAGCCTGTTCATTCCCCTTATACCCACATGACTGGGAATCCAGAGATAAGTAATTTGAGTTTTAGAAGATAATCGAAATGTTCGGATTAAAAGATTTTGGATTAGAGTATTTCTAGGGCTTCTTGATTTCAAAGCCTGAAGAACCGAAAGAGAGTCTGAACAGATGATTGCCTTTTCAATGCGGTGTTCTTCGATGTGGTCAAGAGCCAGACCGATAGCACAAGCTTCCGCAGAGAAAATGGATGCAACATCTGTATGGTATACAGTTTAATTTCAACGATTATTTCCTTTGTTTTGAGTCAAATTGGACCCGGTTTTCACTGGATTGTTTGTTTGTTTGTTTGATTAATTAACGTCCTATTAACAGCTATGGTCATGTAAGGACGGCCTCCCATGTATGCGATGTGTTGCGTGTATGTTGTGCGAGGTGCGTGTTTTGGGAGACTGCGGTATATTCATGTTGTGTCTTCTTGTATAGTGGAACTGTTGCCCTTTTAATAGTGCTATATCACTGAAGCATGCCGCCGAAGACACCAAGCAACACACCCCACCCGGTCACATTATACTGACAACGGGCGAACCAGTCGTCCCACTCCCTGTATGCTGAGCGCTAAGGAGCAGAAACTACCACTTTTATAGACTTTGGTGTGTCTCAACCAGGGGACAGAACCCAGAGCCTTCCTCACAGGGGCGAACGCAATCGCGACATCTCGGAGTAATTTCCGTGAATCGTCGGAAATATATCACCTCGAGTGCATGCATGGAGGGGCACGTGGTATGTTCACGTGGTATGTACGTCATATTCCAAAATGGCTGCGCCCATGTATTGGCATGGAATCAACACGAAGGAAAGCACTATGTTTTTGTTTGATGTGTTCTAGCACAACAATGCGTCCGTATAATGTACTAAACCAACTAGAGATGGGACATGCAGTTCCTAAGACCACGCGAAAAAGGTGAATATATGCGATTCTTGTTTGAATTAAAAACTGAAGAATGAAGTATAATTAGGCCTATTTTGTTAAGAGTTCTGTTTTAAATATGCAGTTCGTGTACACTATATAGTATATACAGATATGTTTATGCTATTATTAGTTTAGTTTAGTGCTTGTAATTTATCTATGTACATGTATCAATGTAAGTGATTGAAAAGACATATAAATTGATATTGCATGTTGATGTTTGGGTTTTTTTCAGAAGGAGAGAATTTATTTCACAATCACAAAGACGGCATAGAAATGAGATCGTATATTCCTTGGGTGATCCGGTGATCCATATGCACTTAACAGAGGCATAACAGTATGGCACACAGAAAGTAGCAGTAGATCTACCACTTCAAAATGATTATGTAAATTTTATATCCATGGTATATCTGTATTGCATTAATGCACAAGATAAAAATATCTTCTTGTTTTGATAAATATATTATGTAAATGAATTATAAGCGAATGAAGTAGAGCCATGACAGAGATACAATTATGCTGTACAGTATATATAGTTATATAATATTGTATGTGAATATCTTCATTTTATTCAATTATAATACTGCATCATGTATTCCTAAGAGTAAGATACATGCAACACAATACCTGAACAAAACATATATGCATAGGGGTTTGACATTCTGCCAAAAATATATACATGTATATATATGTACTGCATTGTATGTATTATTGCGTGCATGTATGGAACATTTATAAGTTCACATTATTTTTTATTCAATCTTCAAGTCTAATACTGTTTTGATATCTGGATCATCACAAAATGTAACTTACCTATAGCCTAGGTACAATTATTATGTGTCAAATACTGTTGATGGTATTTGTGTTTTGCAGGCCTATAAAGATTGACATATGGAAAGGCCATTACCTATCACTTCAAAATATGGGATGTCAAAGATGCACCATGTATGCAGTCATCAAAACTAAGAGGAGACATTACCTTATCCAGCGAAACAGGAATACAGCATAATGGAGGAGATTCTGAATCTACATGAATGCCTATATAGATGTGCATGTATATATTGTCTCTTGAAAAGGTGTCAGCAAATCTTCATTTTTTTCCATTACATATTATTTTCTTAACAAGCATTTGATATGATCTGAGCCTCTGAGGACAGTTAAGTGATTAAAATGTCTGGTTTAGGTTTTAATGACTAATGTCAGAAATATTTTGAATTGTCATAATAAGATCACTTGCTTGATCAAGAACAGCTATAGTTTTCCCCAAGTTTGTCTATTTTGTAGATATTTGCTTACATTAATATTACAAATACATACTACTTAATATGAAAAAAAGCATGACAATTCTGTGTGTCGAAGAAGTGTAAGGTGCAATGCAACAGTAAAATATACAGCTTGAAATATTTATGCTTTTACTGATCAATAGTTTACCAGTATTTGATTTTCTCGTTCCAGGAAAAGTTATCAAAAGATACCACTGAATACCATGAGAGCAGTTTGTTTTGGATGTGACCGCACATAGCATAAGATAAATGGAAAAGACACAAGTTTAAGGCTATCTGGAATCCCTTGTCATCGCAACAACCTTTTAATACACCTGTGTGTCCAATTCGAAAAAGTGGCCCTACCAATCTTGGATATTGTAGAATAACTGTCACTAACCAGTTCATCAAACTTTTTAGTAACCTAATTGACTTTGAGATTTCACTATTGAATAGAACATCAATTGCCAAATTGATAAGTAAATAAATAGAAAAAGTATTAAAATCAAAGATTCTGATTTCTTTAAAGGTAATTTAGCATACAGGGTACAACCTGCTTAATAATATATGGAAAATCAAAAATATTTACTTTTCTTGTCCAAGTGTTTTCATTTGATAATATGTACAGTATGTATAGTTTCCCTTCAAGCCAAGTACTGGTATACATGTAAGAAAGACATTAAAATTATGTATTTAGTAATAAATAGCTGTGGTATTATGTGATTTAAAAACCCAGTACTCCTGATTATTCTTTAGAGAAAAAAACCCAACAAACTACAAGACATTCTATTGGAGTTGCAGTGCATGTGAATGGGTGCATAGTTAAAATGTGACAAAATACAACAAGACACTCAATGTCACAGAGTTTGAATCCCATTTGTGGCAGTTTTCCTGTATTAATGCTGGTTTTTTTTAGTTTTTCTCTAGGTACTCCAGATTTCTTCGATCCTTGGTATTAAACATGCTAATCAAACCACACCAAGCAACAAAGTATCTCAGAATTCATTATTAAAATCAAAATAGTTCTTTTATTCCAAATGACTTCCTACTTTTCTTGCATCAAGATACCTCACCAGAGAATGGAGTACAAATTGTAGCTAACACATGTGTATGTATATTCTGTACACGGATATCATTCCAATATGATTTGAAACAATAAAACAGTTTAGCATCAGCATTTCTTTCAATATTTGATATAAAGATGTTGATTATTGTAAATTCTGCCTTAGCACAATTTCTGTATAAAGACCACCTGCTTATAATTTTTAAACCACTTTTAAGTGTTTAAAATGGATGTTTATAACACAATTTGGTCTGTGTATAAAGTGTAAAGATCTATATTATAGATAAGTTTGACTATAGTTATCAAATGCACACAAAAACACAGCACATCAGATGTGTCCTCTAGTAAATAGATTACTTTTACATTTAAAAATTTTGAGGCAGAGTGGTCAAGGTGTTCCAACAGTACCACTACTCCTTCACCTCTGCGTTTCAAGTTTGAACCCCAATAGGAAAGCTACCAAAGTACTGATCATCGGTTTATTGATCTTCTCTGGATAATTCAGCTTCCTCCAACTAAACATGGTACAAGGTAATCTCACCAAGGTACAATTTAATAGGCAGTAAAGATCTTTGCAAATACTCACATAGGGTAAGAGAAAAAGAATCGTTCACTCTTTTGGTGAGAGGAGATCTCGCCCCTCGGGATAAGATTTTTATACTTTTTGTTCGACAACTTAAGAATTTTACTCCTTGGTTTGTTATTCTGTCTCAGCCCAAAGGGGTTTTATGATTTTATTACTTTTTAATATATATTGGTTCTTTGGTAGTATGCGTTAACGTTGGAAAAATAATACTGTATTATAAGTCCTAGGCCAATCAAATATAACCTAAAGATCCTTGGAGGGTCTGAAAAGAGTGTCCTCTACCAGATGTGAGGGAAACTTCTATAGGTAGGGTCTTTAAGTCCAAAATCATATCTAATCATCTTATGAGGTTTTGAAATATTAAGTTTGGGGAGTCTAATTGATACATACCAGTCGTCAGTGTTCGCTTATTTATACATACCTTTTAATATTGGAAAATACAGAAAAACATGGTTATAATTAACCTCTGGAGAACAACAAAACAACCTTGTTAAACAAATATACTTTCAGTACTTTGTTATATGCACACGGCGGTGGCCGACTGGTTAAGAAGTCTACATACCACAAGCCCTTCACTACTGGGTCACGAGTTCGAATCCAGGTAATGCCAGGTACAGGCCGCTGGTCAGTGGCTTTTCTCCGGGTACTCCTACTTTTCTCCACCAACAAACCTAGCACGTCCTAACATGACCCTGACTGTAAATAGGAGGTTGAACAAATGAAACCCAAACCCATTTTATGTAAACACACATTACAGATATTGTATTGGAATATTGACAGGGACAGAAAATTACTGTGTGCTATTGAACTTAATTGTAAGAGTGTTCGTTATGAAATGTTTTACTGTACATACACTAGTTATTGTTATTTGGACTTGTAGGCCTAAACTTAAACATACATGTAACCACATGTGGAGTGTTGTAAATTAATTGTTTATGGAACACTAAATTGATAGGGAGGAGCTGGGAATGTGACTGGGTGTTATGTTTTAAATGACACCTGTAACTATATAAGGTATAATTTAAGCCATAGTTATAAGTTATGATCAACCACAACATGTGGTCATATATAATCCTTAAATGAATAAGTGGCATCTTCCAGTTATAGGAAATAAAACAAGTGTGGAAAGGGTACTTGCATGTCCACAAATAGATTCATATTCATATATAAATGGGCAGAAGAATTCAATCCATTTTCTGATTTTAAACCCATTTATATTTATTTCTTCAGTTCACAAATTTAGATATCTGAATTAACAATATATATACTCTTAAATATCTTCATATAAAATACAGATATCTATATTTATTGCTATAAGTATATATTATATAAATATCTGTATTATATTACAGATATCTTAAAATACAGAATTGTTACGTTTCTAAATTCAAAGACATTTATTTAAAATAAATTGAAGATATCTGTAATTGAAATAAAGATATCCGTATTCAATGGGTAAAAATATGACATAGTACCTGACAATAAGAGTTATTTGATTAAAAGAATTGATGGTGGTCTGCAAAGGATCCTTTTCATGTAGTGCATTCATGCTGATAGCTACTCGAGGGTTTACATTTATCCACCTCTGGACTATCTCATAGTTATAGCTGTTGAAGTTGAACGTTACTACAAACTAGTAAACGTATATCCATAGTATCCTAATAAATTTGGTATCCATCTACATGTATATAGGCCCTATGTTTCCTCTGTGTTCTATGTCTCTACATAAAAATATTGACTGATTGGAGTTCAGTCTGCAATTATCTGTAGTCAAAGAAAGATACAAATGAATTTCACAGGTGACATGAAAAAATTATAAAACATAAAGAAAAGTTTGTATGGTCACTTTAATGTCTACAATTTCAAATCGATGAATAGTTAATCACATACGCGTATTAAATCAATTTCACACAGACATCTTCCCATGCCATGAATAACAATGACGGCGGCTGCAAAGTCTCCTAACTTTACAACGAATACTAGGCCTAACTCAGAAAAATACAAATGAATGACAATGCATCCAAAATAACTTGAAATCTAACAATAACGAGTATCGCACCAATCCTGCTCTGGTAGATTTTCTATTTCAGCATGCTGGCAACTGATCATTAAAGAAACTGACAGGAATTTCGCCCCTGTTTCAGTTTGCGTATCCTTATCAAACTTACTGAGCTGTGCTTTCGCCACTGTAAACATTGGCAGCCATATTTCTCTATTCGGAACCTATAGATAGATAAAGTCCGAGGGTTTTCGAACTATGTCGTGATTCACGGCATGGCGGCTTCGACACACACTCCCGAGGTGTTATATTTCCGAAGATAACCGGAAATTTCTCCGAGGGGATCCGATTGACTAGCTATTAAGACCACTTTTCTTAGAGACCCAAATGACCATTTATAACCTAATTTGGCCACTATGGAGGCCACTTGGCTATAGAGACAAAATCCTTCTTGTCTCTGGGATAGTCTTCATATTAAAACAGATTTGATTGCACATGGAAACTATGTTAGAAAGTCAGAAAACTAATAAACAAATTCCATGTTAGTTTTGTCAATTGATCGTTACCCATCACTACAGACAGACATCGGTATAAGATGTAATAAACAACATTTTGTAAATTGATTGGTTCTCTATACACAACAACACACAAACAAAGCACTACCTTGGATAAGCAAATTGCTACAGGATTGTTCTAGTGTTCATTCTTTTCTCAACGTAAATAATTCAGTCAAAATGGTATGTAAGCATTTTAGAAAATGATTTTTCAACATGAGCGTTAAGAACATGAGGTAAGCAAATATCACTAATACCATTTAAAACTCTTGTTTAGAAGGCTTCTTTAAGGAATAGATTTTTTTTTGAGATTATGAGGGTATAATGATAATGGAGCCCGTGTATATTTTATGTAACCCGGCTTCGCCTTCGCCTTTCTTATAATTACAGTTTTTCAAGTAAATACATACTATTTATTCCCGCGGCAGTCGCATATTTGTTATTAAAATATCCATATTTTTCTCTCCCGTCATCGTCAACGAATTCGATTGAACAGCTGATTGGAATCGAGTCATTCATATGTTCCCACCAAAAGTTGGGTCATGGCCCCACGTTGCTACGCCATCGACTATTCCCCTAACAATAGAATCGCCGCGCGTGCTGTGCTAACATTATACGCTGATAATGATAATACTAGAAAGCATGGTTATTGAGTCCATGTAAGTGCAAACTGTAAATATATGTTGATAAAGCATTCATTGCCCTTTCTACTGGAACACCTGGGTCTTCAATCTCGGTCCTTTTTCAGTGATGTCCGCGCAAAATTGTATTCTTGTGATGAAAATTGGATTTGGGTTATTTACTTTTACAGGAAACTAATTGTACTTCGAGCTTTATGATGCCCCCTGTTTCACAATCTTGGGAAATATGTGTATTTAAAAGGTGATGCTGTTAAATTGTTGTTATTTTATTATCTTTAAGCCTATGTTGAAAGACTAGTGCTTTTCGTATTTGCACATTACAGAGTTATTCATTCGTGAGGTGAGGGCAGTCAATGGTTATTGCATCATCAGTTTTGTAGGAAAACGTCATTTGTTTCTGCAAATAATGACGTAACGCTCACAAATATATGACGTAACGATGATAATTTACCCGCAAATAAAACACTGTTGATTGATAAATGGCATTTTTATTTATTTCTAATTGTCAATCTATTATAGAATATACAAAACAAAGAGCGTAATTTTGAAAAAAATATTTTGATGCATTAAATGTTAATGAGAGAATTTTTATGTGTACATTTAGAACAAGTAATCACGAATTAAATGTGGAATTTGGTAGATGAAATAATATGAATTATCATAATAGAATCTGTCCTTATTTTGATACCAATGGTATTGGTGGTAAATTTTATTATTTATGAAAAGTGCCCATTTTGATCTTTAAAGTTATGTGTGCCATAACTGGGCGGAAAATTTGGAATGTTAATAATTTTTCTTCATTAATCTATTGAAAACCATCAGGTTTGATGAATTAAGCCGTGAAATTCATTCAAATGGCGTCATATGCCCAACAAATGTTAGTTACAACACAGAAACTATGTACTTTGTAATTGCTGTTTTTATGCCATATGTATGTTTAAATGGAAACTTTCCTGTAGAAATCACTTGACAATTACAAATAACACTGTAAAAATGTTAAATGAAATTGTAGACCCCAATTTGGCTTCATGGTCTGACCGTAGGTACTCATTTCGCTTCACTCTATATGTACATATAATGGTTTTTGCCAGTACTGCTAAAAATCATTTTCTGCTCTTATTTGTATTTGTAAAATTAAAACTAATGCATTGAAAGTACTGTAATTTTCAAACTGTTAGTAACTTTTGATGATGAATAACATATTGAAAGCTTATCCTGACTTGTTAGAAAAAAATACGGCACATATAACTTTAAAAGAAATTATATAACAATAAATATTATTATACGGTACCAAAAATTAAATTCTAAAGTAATAGATATCACACCGTTTGAATTCCACAAATATCAAATTAGTAAGAAAATTATGTAAAATCAAAGTTCCGTTTTAAAACTTTTAATTATATGTCCTCGTTCTATATTGCATTTGCTGAATGTTGTAAATATGTACTTCTATACATTGTACTCTGTTAAAAGAACTTAATAAAGCTTGAATAAAGTGTGTTGTTTGTTTGTTATGCATGTCTGCTTTGGGAGGATGCAGCATATCCGTGCCATGTCTCCTTGCGATAGTGGAACTCTTGCCCATTTTATTAGTGCTGTCTCACTAAAGCCATCCTCGATACTCCAGGGGTTCCGATCACTTACGATCTCTACACCCCTAAACTATATCATAGTGAAATTGAAGGCAGCTCAGTGGAAAACATTTGACCAATTATAGACCAGCAAAGATTTCCTTTGAAGACTACAGAGAGAGCAACACCCAACTTCAAAGCCACGCATTCAACCACAGTGTACCGTTATACCGCTCTTTTGATGTACATCAAAGGTCTAAATTATCTGTTCTGTTGCCTCCAGTTTTACGATGAGATAGTCCAGGGGTGTAGAGATCTTAAGTGATCGGAACCCCTAAAGTATCGAGGATGCACTAAAGCATGCAACCGAAGACACCGAACAGCACACCAACTCGTAGTTTCTGCTTCGCGCTCAGCATAAAGGGAGAGGGACGACTGGTTTGCCCGCTGTCGGTATAATGTGACAGGGGGTGTGTTGCTTGTTTTTTTCGGTGGCATGCTAGGGTGATATAGCACTTTAAAAGGGCAAGATATCCACTATACAAGAAGACACAATACGAGTATACCAAAGTCTCCCAAAACACACCCGCACTTCATACACGCAACACACCGCACACATGGGAGACCATTCTTACATGACTGGCTGTTAATAGGACGTTAATTTAATGAAACAAACAAAAAAGCAAAACTCGGTTTCATTATACTGACAACTGGCAAACAAGTCGTGGTATGCAGGTACAGAAGTCATGTAACAGATAAGTTCATGTAAGGACGTAGGGTTGTGATGAGTGCATGCTTGGTTCTCGAGTTTGGTACAAGCCATGTTGTTTTCGTGACAGAACTGAAGGATTGATGAGTAAGATAAGCATTCTCATCACTTCTGTTCAATATCATTTATACATTATTAGTTCATCAATATAGCTTTCTCTACACAATGGGACTTACATATGGTATCAAAAATTAAATTATATATAAGTAAGTACACTCCTCATGTCTGCAAGCCCGCCATCATAGACAACTGCTTCGTGAAGCCATAACACGTTTTAAAGTATTTATCTTATAACAATATCTTTGAAAGTATTCTCTGATGCATGTATATGTATCCATGTCGATTCTAACACTCACTTGTGTCTAGGGATAATTTGCTTTTGTGTTGCCCCGATGACGTAGGAAAACTCCCTTGACCTTCAACAGATAACAGGAACTCTGACAATATGTCCCCTAAAGGGACGTTCACTGGTACCAAACTACGCATGCACCCATGTACAAGAACATTTAGTGAAAATACAACAGGGGCGACATTAATGTGCTGTAATTTACATGGTGAATGGCATTTGTAGATATACTTGTATCATGCAATGACTTTGGAAAGCAACATCGTTTTATTTTAATGAAATGAAACGCTTGACGCCACCTAAGTGGGATAAAATGTGAAAACGCAATTTGCAAATATATTGTTGATTTAGCTGCGAGGAAACGAAATCGGTACACATTGATGTATATATGCAAAGGCGTATGTAGTCACTGAGGGACTCGTGTGTTGCAGACGCGACAAATTGTATCGATTGAGGGCGAGAACAGGGTCGTGGTCGAAAAAAACGAGGTTTATTTTGGAAAACGTAGGGTCAGAGAAATAGGTAATCCAAATTATTGTGATCTTCTATCGGCGATTCATATTGTCCTTTAGCCCAGTGTCATTCGCCGGCTCGAGACCTATATAAAATGACGGTAGTTTCGGAGTAGGACAGTGGGTTTGTATTTGTCGGAGAGGTTTTGTTTGTTTGTTTGTTTGTTTGTTTGTTTGTTTGTTTGTTTATTCTTAACGTCCTATTAACAGCTAATGTCCATTAAGGTCGGCCTTCCGTACATTGAATGTGTTGCATACATGAATGTTTATTTTGGTAGACTTCGGTTCATTCACGCTGAGTCTTTTTGTAATCGTTGCCCTTTTGATAGTGCTATTCTCTTGGTGCATTCCGCCAAAGATACTAAATACCCCCACCCGGTGACATTATACTGACAACAGGCAAACCACTCGTCCCATTCCCTTTATACCGAACGCTTGACCTTTTATAGACTAACTAGTGTATATGGTTTGCCTCAGTCAGAGGACAGAATCCATAGTCTTCTTCAGAGGAACGAGCGCTCGATCCAAAGTATGATGGTGTCAATGGAGACGTTAAGAAGAAGAGAGAAATATAAGATTCCAAATTTAGTCGCCTTTTAAGATTCTGCATCGGAGACAGATGGGCCCAATTTAATCAACGTTCCTTAAATTTAAGGAATCCCTTAACTTATTTTTTTTATAGAAACGCATTACGGAACCCAAGGAAACATCTTAAGTTAATGAGCTTTCCTTAACTTCTGTAATGCTTTTCTATAGAAAATTTTAGGTTAGGAATTCCTTAAAGATGCTCCACCGCCGACAAAGTATGAATGATATTCATCATTTGAACAATAATTGGTGTTAAATCGTATATAAATATGCCTCATTAACACAAAAAATAATATAAAATAATTTATTTCGCCGGTGGTGCATGTGCAATCAGAACTTTATTCCATATAGAATATAGTGCCACGGAAATTTTTCGGAATGCAATTAATTATTTTCCATATTTTTAACTTGAAGTAAAATTAGAAGCTCAAACTATTCAATGGTGGTAATAGTGTAAAGTAAGTAACTTTTGTAATTGAAGAAAAATACTAAATCGTCTGCTCCTTTTTTGATAGTGAAAAAATACCATTTGTCAGCCGTGGAGTATCTCAGAAGTTTAGAAAATCAATGCTGATGAAACAATCCCAAGTCTATCTGCAGAGCTATGCAAGGTCTGTATCGGCGAAACATTGGATCGGAAAGGAAGGGCGTTTTCAAGGAAAAGAAAGACGGAAAATGTGGAAAGAGATGCATAGGGCCATTATAGAAGATTTACGCTGAGGTAACCTGAAGTAAGTGAAAGAGAGAAAGCATGGGGTCAAATGGTGCGTTCACTGGTTCAAGTAATAATCATATCAGTTACAATTTATGTAACAAAGGTTTCCGTGTATTCGTTCGACTGAATCAGCCCATTTACTTGCGGAATTAACGACAAATAAAATATAACGCAAGTTAAGCTGTTGTTAAGTCTGACATGATCGCTTGCTGTAGTAACGTTGAGGGCTGTATTGGTTTTTATGTCTCCCTCTGTTAACACTGGTAATCACAAATCGTGACCAAGCGCCATTATATACTTCGTGAGATAACAGACACTTACGTTGGTCTTATCGAATTGAGCGATATTGCTCACTATTTACTACAATTTCTAATTGATTTCCATATCAAAATGTCTTTAAAGCTATCATATTCTTCTAGACCAATACATCTCCAATGCGTTAGACGATAAAGCGTTATAAGAGAGCTAAAACCTTAGGATATCCACTCTAAAATTCCTGTACACATCCAATCCGCTCGTTTGTTATTCTTCCGGTTGAGAGCGCCATCTGCCGGGGGATTTGTAACGACCGACAAACAGGGTGCTAACTCTGTTTATACCATGCATACTGATAAATTTAATGGCCACAATTGAGATCAGCAGGATTTGATATGTCAAACTACCAGACAAAATGATGAAATATCAGTATGTTTACTTAATTATTTTATAGATAATTTGTTAACTGTTTGTCATCTATTTTGTTTATTTTTACACCAACATTAGGTTGATAACGATATATTTAATAATTTTTTTAATTTGCCCTGCAGGTAGGGCGTTAGAATTGTACCTGCTGCCCCTATTGCATGATCGTAAAAGGCGACTAAATTTAGGATCTTATCTTTTCTCTTCTTCCTAACTGACTTTATCTTTCCTAATGCCTCCCTTGGCACCGCCTCACTTTTGGCCTTGAGTTGAGCGCTCGCCCCTGTTAGGAAGGCTCTGGGTTCTGTCCCCTGGCCGAGACACACCAAAGTCTATAAAAGTGGTAGTTTCTGCTCCTGCTTAGCGTTCAGCATACAGGGAGTGGGACGACTGGTTCGCCCGTTGTCAGTATAATGTGACCGGGTGGGGTGTGTTGCCTTGGTGTCTTCGGCGGCATGCTTCAGTGATATAGCACTATAAAAAGGGCAACAGTTCCACTATACAAGAAGACACAACACGAACATACCGCAGTCTCCCAGTAAACTCACCTCGCACAACATACACACAACACACCGCATGCATGGGAGGCCGTCCTTACATGACCATAGCTGTTAATAGGACGTTAATAAATCAAACAAACAAACAAACAAACAAACATATTTAATAACCTCGTTATGAAACAAGAGCACATTGAACTTACTGAGAACTTTAGATACTCTTTCGCCGGACAATCATAATATCCCATAGAAATAAAGTAAAATAGAGTATCTTGGAATGCCTATACCTTATCGTTATTACACTGTACTGTAAATTTGAGTATTTCTGCGTGTTGACATTTTCGCTTTGTCAGCTTTGTCCTCTGTGTTATAACGTTCAAACTGTACATCTTTATCGAATTGCTCAAATGTCACATTTACGTTTGCTTTCGAAAATATCGAAAATTTCCAGTGCCGATTCTGTCGAAATAAATCGGCGCTGGAAATTTTCGATAGCAAACGTAAACATGACATTTGCTGCCATAGTTATAATGTCAAGCTGTTCTAGTTATAACGTTTTGTTGTCCTAGTTATAATGTCAAGTTCTCATAGTTATATTGCGTCATGTTGTCATAGCTTAAATGTCATTTTACTTTAGTTATAATAACCTGTTGCCTTTATTATTATACAATCGATGACCCTGTGATGGGATGACATGATGATTTGACCACCCGGAAGTCGTCATGCCGGAGGGTGATATGACCACTCGAGGTTTTCTGCTGATTTTTATGTCAATATTTTGCGGTTTCAATGGGGAAAATAAAATAATATGCAACTTTTCAGTTTTATGTACACAAAAAAAATATCATTTTGTATGGTACTCTTGGGAATTAGAATTGAAACGTGATGACAAACTATTTGTGGTAGAAAAAAAAACCCAGTGGTCTTAAGTAATAACTCTATTCCACGTCATCTGAGTGCAACTTTATTGAACAAATGGACAAACAATAATGTCGGATCGTTTAGTCGTAAACAAAATAGTAAGATAAACACACAATGTATAAGATAGTGACAGTTATGTTCTTATGTAAATGGCAAAAACATACATGTGGCTTTTCCAACATTTTCTGTAATCAAATCGTTACAGATATACAAACAAACGAATTGGGAGCATTCGGTGCAGTCGCGCCGGTCCAGATGAATGCGCTAGGAATACGACAGGCCTAGATTAGATGGTAAAGAATGGGCCCCGATTCCATCATATTCGTTTGGTCTGTACATTTCGGCGGAACATTTCCATCTGAATGTGTTCAATAAATGTAAACTAAAATGACCCTGTATCATTCAACACGATCATTTTGTTAATCTCCTCAGTGGTCGGTACTCACAGTCGGTCAGATAATACTTATATATATTGTGCAGAATTGACCAATATTTCCTCAAGAGTTCATTCCGGACAAAAAAACAAACAAAAAACGAGGCTAAGAATAGTTTTATTTTAAGTTTAACGTCCTATTAACAACCAGGGTCATTTATCGGACGAAACATGTTTGTTGGTAGAGGAGAGCCGGAGAACCCGAATAAAAACCACCGACCAACGGCCAGTACCTGGCAGAATATTTTGAAATGGATTTCAAACAAAAGCAATACTGTAAACATGGGTATTTTTTGCGAGTTAATATTTTCGCTAGCTTTGTTTTCAAACTGTTTGCTGCGGGGAAATATTCGCGATATGCATCGATATGTTAGTCTAATTGTTCAATTATCAACATTCGCACTTGTTGATAAGTTCGCGTGTGGGTATGTTATTAAAAATGTAGTGGAAGCGAAAAATGTATCTTTGAGGGAGAGAACTTACATAGGTGTTGCCTGTTGAAATGAAATGTTGTTGTCATTGAACGCAAAAATAAGCGAAAACATTCTCGCTGAATATAGTTCGTTTTTTTACAATGAATTGTTGCACTCCTTTTATGGCCGAATCCGTCCGGAATGTTATTTGATCTACGTCAAATCAATTAAACTGTTGTGCAAGATTTATTCCTTTTAGCAGTTGAAATATTCTACGAGCTGTATCTTTGTACCGTCTCCTTTTCAGAGATAAAAAAAGTCCGTTTAATGCAGTGGACATTTGAAAGAGTATTTATCTGTTTTTTTATCTGTTGCCTTAACGAAAACGTCATAAGCGAATTTTTTTTTTGTATTTCAAAATGCTATTCCAGACATTACAAGGTCCATTTTTAAAGTTTCAAAAATCCACAATCTTATAACACAACTTTAACAAAGGATTTCTTAAATATAATTATAAACATTTAATTGAAAGATAAATGTTATATTTCAAATATATCGCAAATTGTAATTGTATAAGTGTCTTGGATAAACCTTGTCTAACCAGAGCCTCTTTATTCCTTCTGAAAGCTTATCTATTTCGCCTATATTTTTATATATGTTATCAAAATATTGAAATACTTTGAATTGACTGATTTTCAATTGGGTATACATTTCGCGAGTATTTTGCTTACGCTTAGGAATCGCAAAAATTAATTGTTGCGAAAAATACCGTTAGACACGGAAACGCAAAAATATGTCACCACGAATATTACTTGGTTTACAGTACCACGTGTGGGTTTAATGTCAGTGGAATTCAGAGCAAAGATCAGCACGACAAATACAATAATGTGTATAATACAATACCACTATTGTCAGAGGCTGAATACTAGCTGAAATATGCCGTCTAACTTCTGCGAGTTCTCTCTCGTGGTTCCGTCTGCTACAATATGCGCCGCACGTGAGCGGCATTGATCTTTGAGAGATATAGCGGTGAGCAGAAAGGCTTCGATCTCAGTCAGTCTCAACTCAGCATAAACATCGCAACGTGATAAAATGTGAATTACGACAACTATTTGGATATTTACTTTTCCCCACCCCCGGGCGAGGAGTGTGTGCCGCCCCTTCCATGAATTACCTATCTATGATGCAAGCTGTCCCTATGCACGCGCTCACGCGGGTTAACTCAGAACGCTCAGGATATAGACATCCCCGGCGATGGTCCCTTAAAAAGTGCCGGAAGTACCAGATAAACCCTGAGGAGGTCCAGGGACAAGCAGACGAAATGTTGGTGGCGGGAATCAGCTCGGTAAAGGTAGGTGGGCACTCTTAATTTCTATTTCTGGCAACACGTGACATGTATATTAACAAGCTAACCACACTAATTATAGACTTTTTTGGAAAATAGTTATCAAGTTAAGTTTTGGGGAATTCTTAATTTCTTTTTCAGGAATCACATGATATGTTTATAAAATTATGAACCACACCAATTACAGAGACAAAAACACTTTTATGAAAAACTGTGAACTTGAAAATGGAAAGGGTTACCTTTTTCTTATGTTTTCGCCATGTCAAGGCGGTTAAAAAGACAGAATGTTTTTACTGAAACTTATCGGGTGAAAAGAATAAAAATTATAAAGTATGTGAGAAAAGGGTCAACAACTCTTTTACTTCTTAGTTCATAAGCACAGATTATCGACAGTTTAGCGGAAAGCTTCATGGAAACATATGCGAGAGGTATTGGGATTAAAACATGTCAAAACGTCTAGGGCTAGTGCAAAGAGGCATATGAATTCGGACTATACAATCAAATGCGTTAAAGACAAAAAAAGTACAATTTATATAAAATAAGAAGAAAAACGACAACAGTTTTTTTTTAGCTTTAGTGCGTCATACTAAGTCTAATAGAAACAGAATTTTTCCGCACTGTGTACGAAGTATTTATTAACGTATCCAAAGTGCTCAGTATTGACCAGGGCCGGGTTCGAAGTTTTTGGTACGCCCATAAGTGTTTCTAGTCACGCTGGGTCGGAGACCATGCAGTTGGTACATATGTACGTAAACACGATATGAGCAGTCTTTACAGAGTAATGCCAATGGCATCAGACGTTTGCCAGACAAACTTTTGTTGGCAAACATAAGCCGAGAAGAATTCTAAAACAGACATAGAGCTGGAGTATAGGCGTCAAAGTTTCTAAAACTTATCTAATCACTTCCAGATGAAGAATTCATAGTGTGTCTGTATATACCTTAAACATGTATTAAGTTTATAAAGTGCGATGTGTTGTTTTGTAGATGCTTCTTACGATTATGGAGCGTTAATAAATAAAGATGCAGATGCAGGAGATGTAATATATCTTAACACAGAACTACCCGAGATCGTAAAACGAATATTAAGAGAGGAATCTTAATTTGCATTAGAGAATGTATGTATTGTGTTATTTCTTACACGTGTATACCTTGTAAAGTATCACGCACATGCAATCATCTCCAAACATTCCTCAAAACTTGTCCTTTTATTAAATATAACACTACATACATGTATATTAGGTATAACATCACACACCTGTACATATAACACCTTTATATTAGGTATAACATCACACACCTGTAAATATAACACCTGTATATTAGGTATAACACCACACACCTCTACATATAACACCTGTATATAAGGTATAACATCACACACCTGTACATATAATACCTGTATATTAGATATAACATCACACACCTATATATATAACACCTGTATATTAGGTATAACACAACATTCCTGAACATATAACACCTGTATGTTAGGTATAACACAACATTCCTGAACATATAACACCTGTATGTTAGGTATAACACCACACACCTGTAAATATAACACCTGTATATAAGGTATAACATCATACACCTGTAAATATAACACCTGTATATTAGGTATAACATCATACACCTGTAAATATAACACCTGTATATTAGGTATAACATCACACACCTGTAAATATAACACCTGTATATTAGATATAACACAACACACCTGTACATATAACACCTGTATATTAGGTATAACACCACACACCTGTAAATATAAAACCTGTATATTAGGTATAATATCACACACCTGTACATATAATACCTGTATATTATGTATAACACCACACAACTGTACATATAACACCTGTATATTAGGTATAACATCACACACCTGTACATATAACACCTGTATATTAGGTATAACACCACACACCTGTAAATATAACACCTGAATATTTGGTATAACACAACACACCCGAACATACAACACCTGTATATTAGGTGTAACACAACACACCTGAACATATTACACCTATATATTAGGTATAACACAACACACCTGAACATATAACACCTGTATATTAGGTATAACATTACACACCTGTACATAGAACACCTGTATATTAGGTATTACACAACACACCTGTACATATAACACCTGTACATTAGGTATAACACAACACACCTGAACATATTACACCTGTATATTATGTTTAACACCACACACCTGTAAATATAACACCTGTATAAAGGTATAACACCTCACACCTGTAAATATAACACCTGTGTATTAGGTATAACACAACACACCTGTACATATAACACCTGTATATAAGGTATAACACCACACACCTGTAAATATGACACCTGTATATTAGGTATAACATCACACACCTGTAAATATAACACCTGTATATTAGGTATAACACCACACACCTGTAAATATAACACCTGTATATTAGGTATAACACAACACACCTGTACATATAACACCTGTATATAAGGTATAACATCACACACCTGTACATATAACACCTATATATAAGGTATAACACCACACCTGTAATTATAACACCTGAATATTAGGTATAACATCACACACCTGTAAATATAACACCTGTATATAAGGTATAACACCACACACCTGTAAATATAACACCTGAATATTAGGTATAATATCACACACCTGTAAATATAACACCTGTATATTAGGTATAACACAACACACCTGTACATATAACACCTGTATATAAGGTATAACATCACACACCTGTACATATAACACCTGTATATAAGGTATAACACCACACACCTGTATATAAGGTATCACACCACACACTTGTACATAAAATACCGGTTTATTACGTAAAACACCACACACTTGTACATATAACACCTCTATATTATGTATAACCCCACACACCTGTACATATAACACTTGTATATTATGTATAACACCATACACCTATAAATATAACACCTGTATATAAGGTTTAACACCACACACCTGTACATATAATACCTGTATATTAGGTATAACACCACACACCTGTATATATTACACCTGTATATTAGGTTTAACATCATACACCTGTAACTATAACACCTGTATATTAGGTATAACACCACACACCTGTATATATAACACCTGTATATTAGGTATAACACAACACACCTGTACATATAACACCTGTATATTAGGTATAACATCATACACCTGTAAATATAACACCTGTATATTAGGTATAACACCACACACCTGTACATATAACACCTGTATATTAGGTATACCACCACACACCTGTACATATAACACCTGTATATTAGGTATAACATCACACACCTGTAAATATAACACCTGTATATTAGGAATAACACCATACACCTGCACATATAACACCTGTATATTAGGTATAACACCACACACCTGTACATATAACACTTGTATATTAGGTATAACATCACACACCTGTACATATAACACCTGTATATTAGGTATAACACCACACACCTGTACATATAACACCTGTATATTAGGTATAACATCACACACATGCACATATTACACCTGTATATTAGGTATAACATCACACACCTGTAAATATAACACCTGTATATTAGGTATAACAACACACACCTGTACATATAACACCTGTATGTTAGGTATAACACCATACATCAGTACATATAACACCTGTATATTAGGTATAACACCACACACCTGTACATATAACACCTGTATATTAGATATAACATCACTCCCTGTTTTATGATATGTTTTTTCATTGTTTTTGTATTTGATTTACAAATATAGCTAAGCGCACTTGTACATATCAATTATATCATCGGAATCATGAGCCATCTACTTGCAATACTTTGTATTCTTGTTCATAACCCTTTGAATCAACTAACTATGTGAAATGGTGTCTTATAGTCGGTATTAAAACAAGAGACGAAACGTCCATTTCTAAATACCAAAACGACGTTGTGCGATTTTACAGTCAATTAGTCTCGCCTTTCGGTAAAATGGTGACGTCATATTTTTACGGGATTTGTGACGTCACAATCACCACAATATGGGACTTATCGTACATTTAATATTTTATGTACATCTAAAACCCCCGTGACCATTAATCAAAGGACAAATTTCGGTATATTATGTGAGGTGACCCCTCCTGTAGCAAATGCCATTTTGTAGAATAAAGTTTCCAAACAAAGCAATCTATCTTCGCCAATTTCCAAGAAAATGCCCCTAGTTTGGATATATCTAGAAACTTCAGTCGTCTGCTCGAGTTAGGATTTCGTAAACACCATTATGGTGTCCAGATTGTCTGACCAGTGTAGCCTGATGTGATTTGATGCTACCTTATACTTCACAGACCTGGCCGTACTGGCAGACAATGACCACTATTATCGTATTTACTATCAAACTGACCTCTGTCGATTGGTCACTTTCACTTCCACCGATAGGTCACTTTCATATACACAGTTCCGGGAAACACACGTTACGAGTTTCGCATTCGCAAATATAAAACGCCACCTGTAAAATAATACCTAGTATGACGCCATGTTATAATATAATTATTTTTTATTTGTTTTCACACTTAATCTGACTTTCTGATTGGCAGATACTTTTTCTTCATATACTATGAAGAAAATTCCGAGAATGGCGCGAAAACCCGACGTTATCATGACGTCACAACAGAGATGTCGTCGTTGCTACTTTTTCTTCATATACTATGAAGAAAATTCCAAGAATGGCGCGCGAAAACCCGACGTTATTATGACGTCACAACAGAGATGTCGACGTTGCGTATTGATTTAGAAAATAATCCACTGGAAAATCAATGGAATCGTACGTTTAAACGTACTTTATGTTATCAAGTAATCTGAAAAATTAATTAATAATAAGTATTGAGGTAACTATTTTTTAACTTACTCAGGTTATCAAATAAATTTTGCATACAAAAGTTTGCAAACAAAATTTATTTATTAGATGATATATTACGTTATATATATAATTAGTATTTACTGCATGACACAAATGAAAAACCACCTAGTCGTACTTCCATAATGTGTTTTTGATACAGCAATAATTGTGAATGCGCGAATCCGTCATTGCGCAAACTTGTTCAGTTTTATCACGCTAAAATAAGTACTTTTACAGTATATACAAAAAATTTTCGATAAAAAAAAACCCTTTGCAATACCATTTATGGCTTCTGGTTAACCAGTTTCGAGAAATGTATTACAATTATGCACCGGCCACCATTAAATTACGGGAAAATAACGTGACGTCACGTCAGCCGAAAATCCAGCAGATACCAAGCAGTGCCTCACCAAGCTCTGTCTATGAACGTCCCTTGAGTTGGTGTGTACTAACAAATGATATATCGTTTTAGAGTATCTATCCCACAACGGACTCCGCCTTATCAGGGAGTCTGCCATAATCTAACCTAATTTCACCGCCCTAGACGGTACAAATAGCCGATAGATAGACTAGATTCTATACACTTAACCGTGTAGTTGTAGATATTTATGATCGACTAAATTAGGGATATATAAAATCCGCTGAAAAGATGCTCTTTACCCACTTTGGTTTATAGTAATTCTTTACACGAAGACTTTTTAGAACGGGTTAAAATACGCCTACAGTTAATCGTCTTCTTTTTCCGGATGCGTGTACCGGAACCGGAAGTACTCACACTTAATTGCTACTAAACTTGACTGTAGAGAATTTCTATGCCTTACAGTATCTCCGAATCTGAAAGTAATAACCATTTATTCGAAGTTTTGAGGTAAGAATTTAGTTTAATTTCTGTGAAATATTTTGATCTAATTTTCCAAATTTTGGCTGTTAACGTGAGGCCAGTATTTACTTGGCGGAACACACTACAACCTGTGGATTAATAACAGCGCTGATAATGATAATAACTGACTATAGAATGTTCATATCTCGGAGAAAATTCCGACAATCTTCGGAAATTTATTTCGGATATTACCGGAAATTTCTCCGATATTGCGACAGATAGGCATATTTCGTCTTTTATCAAAGATGTTCCACCGCCGACAGGCCATAAACAATATTCATCATTCGGACAAACATTGAAGTTTAATTGTGTATATAAGTAACAGAAAAATACATATAAACGAATCTGTTTTGATTTTGTTCCCTGCACAATCAGTACCAACTTAGCTAGCCAAGAGTATTGAGTTCGATTCTCTTCGTAATAGAAAGAGAATCGGACTAATACCCTTGGCTAGCGAAGTTGAATCAGTACCTGTAACTTATTCCATATATGTCATAATGTCTTTATTTCTTTTCGGGATGCAATTAATTATTTTAAACGCCTTAATTTGAAGCAAAAAAGAAGCTCAAACTTTTCAATGATGGTAATAGTGTAAAGTAAGTAACTTTTGTTACTGAAGAAAAACACTAGTTTATCTTCTCCTATTTTGATAGATAAAAATTACCATTCATCGGCAGTGTGTCTCAGTCTGTGACGTTGCAGGTATATATACACTGTATTGATATTAGCTAATGAGATGCGAGTTAAAAACTGCGACGTCATTTTTACGTTACGAGATAATAACTTAAAGTTTTATGCCAATGAAACAAGAACAGGCAAGATAGAATCATTATACTTTAACCAAACATATAAAAATATGACAAATGTTGGATTTTTTTTTTATTCTGTTTGTAGGTCAATGTGTACTTATGTAACAGTTGGTTAATTTCCAAAACAGCAGTCTTAGTTCTCCCTAACCATCGATCCTCCGGTAAATACGCATGACTCACGACGTATGGTACTGTAGGAGATAGTCTTATGAGTCGCGAACATCTCAGGAAAATAATGTTGAGAGCCGATAAATTGGGGTGTTATAGTTTGTTTTAATTTGACCATGAGGGTCGAGTGGTCATTCATCGCCACAGCCATAACAAGACTTTGTTCTTAATCCGGTTATGCTCTATCGTAAATGAGCCGTCTTAAAGACAATGCAATCTTTTACCAATCAATCTTTAAAAAAAATTCTTTTATCTTCGTTGAATCACATAATACATTGTACTTGATTTTTACCCAGATAGTAATATCTTAATTCTAATAAAATAAATATAAAAGTTTCTCGCTAATCCTCATTTCCACAGGGGCTTGATAATTACTAGATACGACTCGTGGTTCAATCAAGAGTACTTTATAGAACATAGCCATGTTTTAAGAGTACATAAGTGGCGAATTATAAGAGCCATACGGTAACCAATATTTTAGACAAGCACATGCCATTCTTTATTGGTATGAAACAACAGACTTACATTGTATATAAGAAATTAATAATCATCACCAAACACAACTGGCGATAAACCAAATCGGACATAGATATGAAAGTGTTATAACAGAACTAATTTGTCTGATTCCGTAACCATGGGGATACATTGTCTGTTACGCCACTCACTAGGCCATTTTATCTAACAACAACAGAATGTGTCTGATTGTCAATTTATTTGCAATATTGCATCTTGAAACGAATACTCACACTTCCGAACCTTTTGGTATTTAGGCCCGTATCAGTCCAGTATCGCGATGATTCTCAATCTATCCATGTCGCTATCACGAATTTTGTATCCACGTTTCTGTGGCATACTTAGGCGACATTAATTGTGCTATATTTGTGCGATGTTCGCACCATACCATGCAGCACGATGTTTGTGGGATAGAGCGCACAATACCATGCAGCATGATGTCTGTACGATGTGCGTACTATATCATGCAGTACGATGTGCGCACAATACCATACAGCACGATGTCTGTACGATGTGCGTACTATATCATGCAGTACGATGTGCGCACAATACCATGCAGCATGATGTCTGTACGATATGCGTACTATATCATGCAGTACGATGTGCGCACAATACCATGCAGCACGATGTCTGTACGATGTGCGTTCTATATCATGCAGTACGATGTGCGCACAATACCATGCAGTACGATGTTCGTACGATGTGCGCACCATACCATGCACCACGATGTTTGTGCGATGTGAGCACCATACCATACAATATGACATCTGGACTATGTATGTTTTGACGATGTCTGATATCAGTACTGTACAATGTCGATACGTTGCGCGAAATGCTACATTATACTTTGGCAATAATACATCCTTGTCTGGTCTGGTCTAACTTTCGAGGGACTTCCCGAGCGAGGTTCCCAAATATGACGCCCGTTACCAACTCTGAGAAATTTTAGAGTGCGTTTCATTAAGAAACAATTTTTGTAAATAAATTTGAGACTTCAGATTTTTGAACTTAGTAATGAACATATTAATTTAAATAATAAAAGGAAAACCGGTGAATGGATGACGGGGGCCGGTGTTTGGAAAAGCAAATGAACGAATAATAATAGATAGAGGCGGCGGGTGGATACCGAATGGAATCTACTGACAGAAATTGTTTACAAATGGTTGTTCATCAATTAGAAACACTACTTGGAATCTGTGTTTTGGCACGTGATGTCATACTTCACTCAGTATGCATGTATTTACATCAATATACAGTGGAGATGATATTTGCTAGAAACACAAACACAAAGCTATGTGAACTACATGTACCGATATACCGATGACAGACGTCCGACGGCGTTTGTTATCTGTACATAAATGTTATACATGTATTTGTGAATATCAAAATTGTTTATATTTGTTCAAAAACCGTAATTTGTATTAATGTTACAAACTGCAGCAGCAGTGCGTCTCTGGAGAGTCACCTAACACTTTAATCATACGCGTTACAATGTGCGCGTGGCGCAGACAATGCAATCCCTTTCCCGGGGGTTACACAATCAGACTAACAACCAGCACACTTTAAATTCAAGTAAATTGTATTGAGGGACGATGCAGTGACATAAGGCAAACAAGTGAATGGTATCTGTCAAGTATTAAGAATTAAACCGATTATGGTGTAGCTGTGACACCATGTATACGGAGACCGAGCAGGCCCATCGATCAATGGGGCTGGATTTAGATAGAGAGGCTGGTGATGATGATTTGATATCGTTTATTCAACTTTTGGTTTAATGTATATTAGGAATCATAAAAGTTATGTCGAAATGCAGTCTTTTGTATAGGTATGAAGTTTAACAAATGGGATAGGATAACGGAACAGAAAAAAAGACGGGATTGAGGAAAGCTAGAACGTATACGCACCTGACTTCGAATATACATGTTTGTACGTACCCGGCCTACACGAATATACATCTATGTACGTACCCGGCCTACAAGAATATACATCTATGTACGCACCCGGCCTACGCGAATATACAGCTATGTACGTACCCGTCCTACACGAATATACATGTATGTACGTATCCGGCCTACACGAATATACATGTATATACTCGACCTACACGAATATACACACATGTATATGTACCCGACCTACACGAATATACATACATGTATATTCCAGACCTACACGAATATATATGTATATGTACCCGACCTAGACGAATACATCTAGGTAGCCGGCCTATACGAATATACATGCATGTACCTGGCCTAAAGACAACATCTGTCTAAATGTCGTTAGAGCTACCGTATTGCAACTAGTGGGAAGTCTGAGTGTCCGGAGAAAATTAACGACCTACAGTTGGTACCTGGTAACTACCCAGCTCCCTGCAACCGCCATATATGCACGTATTAAATAGTACTAGAACAGTTATATATACGAAATTGCAATGTAGATGTACACGAACTCAGCTATTGTCACATTACGTATATATTGTCGTTGGACAATTATTGTATCATGATACTCTACTATTATGTAATCTTCGAAATGGAGAAAATAAGGAAAATAATAAACCACTCGACAAATAAGGCATCAAGCTATTTTGTGTAGATAAAGCTCAAAATTCATAACAATTTCGATTACACCGTTTCTGCCGACCAATTGTAGTATAAGTCCATTGCATTTAGCCAAAGTTTTACTGAAGTATCTGTGATATCAGTAAATACTAAACACTAACTGCGATTAATGACATGAAAATGGAATGAACTATCGATCTAGATAGGGTTCGAACCCTCGCAAACACATTGATTGATTTTAATTTATTTGTACATATAGCAGATAGAAAATGTTATACATAATTAAATTTTGTTCACACATGATCTTTCCTAAAATAGCTAAATATATCCTTTTGATTGAGATGATGTTCTTTCCCTCTTTTTATATTCTTTCTGGCATAACAGTACACTTGTCTTCATTGAACAAACATCGAAATTTCGGTTCAAAATACAGGCTGCGTAACAAACTGTTAACATTCGAGATAGTTGATAGGCGGTGTTATGTATATAAATAGTCCTCTGGACAGTCTTCTGGTGGTTATGAATCTTATTTTGGTTGGACTTTATCACGTTACAAACAACAATAAATTTGATTAATCGTGATGAAACAATTTTATTTCTATATCTAATCTAGAACGAATAAACGTACCGGCCAGTAACGTAAGCTTATATGCTTTTCCGACCGCCAAGAAACTCTGTCATGTATGAATGGGCTGCACTCTCTAAATCTTTCATGACGTCATAATGCTTATGACGTTATGATTTCGACGTTAACTACCACGCTATTTTTGTTGACGTCATCATTATGTGTTAGCAACTGATGGGCATCGCCATTTTTACTCCTGGTGACATGGCAGTCGGTCCAATGAATGACGTTTTGAAATATTCTAACTATGGCGCAATATCTTACGACACATATGAGGAGGCGGACATCGTTATTAGGTGAAGAGAAGGCATCTGCACACCGCTTTAAACTTTCTGTTGACGGTATAGACGTAAGTGAAGACGATCTAGCTGTCATCGACATTGTCAAACTCAATGTTGGTGGCGTGGTGTACAAAACAAGTCGACGAACGTTAGAAAATATATCGGATACAAGACTTTCGCATTTACAAACCTCCGATACAAACTATAACGATGAAACCGGCGAGTATTTCTTTGATAGAAATTCTACAATTTTCCCTTGGATTCTAGATTGCTATCGCGATAAAGAGTTGCATTTGCCTCGGTCATTTTGTGCAGTTGCGGTAGAAAAAGAACTTCTCTTTTGGGGCCTAGGCACAAGTTACTTCAGTACTTGTTGCAAGAAAGCATATTTGGACAGTCTGGATGAAATTACTACTAACGAAATTCTTCTTCAGGAATTTAATGAAATACCCAGGGAAATATATGCTGTTGAAAGCAAGATAACAACAGAGGAGACGTCATTTAGAAAGAATCTATGGAACTTCCTTGACAAACCGTATTCATCCCTTTGTGCACAAGTAAGTAAGACACTTTGTCTAAGGAGATTTTGATTATTGTCACTCTTGGGCTGTCGCCTACATTGTTTAGTGACATCATGCGATGACATGATAGATCTGGATTCTCGCCAAGAAGTATTTTACCCATTCACGCATTGCCATTGTTTTTGTATGATTACACACAAATTTTCAAGCAATATTTTCTCAAAACCTGCATGGTGTCGTCTTCTATCAAAAGATGACTTCATTTACGAAATTTCGCGTGCAACCATAACACACATGCGATGGCGAGAATGGGTACGAGCCACAAGGCAAGAATTAGTCGCCTGCTAGCAAATATTTTACTCTCTGATGACTGCTTTGTAAATTGTAAAGCGATGAATTCTCATTTTTGCACTCACGTTTTCCAAACATTTGTGGACAGGGGTGTAAAAATCCACTTGCCCGACGCCCGGGGCAACCAGTTTTTGAGTTCGGGCAAGTAGAAAAAGTTGGTTCACTTGCCCTGGGCAAGTGACAGCTCAGTGAATTTCTGGACATAATTTTTCTGGTGCACTAAGTTTCATGCTGTATGAGACTTATAACTAAATACCTGAGGAAACAAACCTGCCTAAATATTACTAAAAATAAATAATTTATTTTAGGATTAGAAACCAATTTTTATTTCACAAAAATAAACAAAAAATCGAAATGGGCATAACTGGGTCGCTAGGTGCACCTTCAGTTCAGAGACGTTTTTCAGACATTTAAGCTGATAAATCCAATAATTAACTGCTTTTAAGTTATATACAAATGCTCATTAGAGCTCACTTACATTATTAGTTGTCTAACCATTATTTTTAGCCATAAGAAAGAAGTTTTTCTCTGTAAAAACGATCTCTGTTCAAGGTAGGAAGCTGCACTTGGGTACTAATAATGGAGCCGGAATCCGGTTTCCGGAATTCAGGAATTTAAAAAATAAAAGTGATAGAGAAACAAAAAAGAAAGTTAAAAATGCAAAAAATGCTTCAAATTAATTGCTTTGTTAATTATTATTTTTCTTATAATAGAATTAGAAATGATTATTAGATAATTCTGAAGTTTTTATTTTTTTATTTTCTAGTTACACTGTAGACTGCGATAAAAAATGGTGTTTTTTTTGGGGCAAGTAGAATTTAATTTCGGGCAAGTGAATTATTGGGCTCTACTTGCCCGGGGCAAGTGACTTTGAAAAATTTTTTACACCCCTGGTGGAAAATGGCGACCATTACGAGACAATAACACAAGGTTTTCATTTGTTGGTGCCTACTTATTATATTGCATTTTGGGACTGATCCAATTACACGATGTCCGACAGACAGCATTCTGGATTTTGATATTTGAAGTTTGTTAGATCAGTATTTCTTATGAAGTATAAGTTATGAAACTCTTGATATTTCTCTCATATTTCATTTGAATGTTCCCTTTTCTGCCTTCTTATGCACATTGCAGACCGACAGCCATCTTAGATTTTGGCAATTGAAGTTAGTAAGCACTAGACTGATAGGCAACCAGTTCTTGCCAAGTACGCATTCTCGCCATCGCATGTGTAACTAATGTGTATATTGTATTCGTGAATAAAGTCATCTTCTGATAGAAGACGCTACCATGCAGGTTTCCACAAAATAATACTTGAAAATCCGTATGTAATTATAAAAATACATTTGCCAAGACCCCTCTGAGATCGCTGATCCCCCCCCTCCCCCCCCCCTCGTTACAATTCTAAATATGCATGTCGCTGAGAATCATAAAATTTGAAAATTTAGAATTTAACTTTGATGAGAAATGTAGGTAAATATTTGACTGCATGTAATCCTAATAAATAAGATTCAACTCGATCCGTTCAACGTGTTCATCATGTCCCATGTCCGTTATAAATACGCCTTAGTCACTCTACTCTAGTGACAGTACTGGGCTCTGACAACAAAACCAACACGCCATTTTTGTGTCAGAACTTTCAGGTAAATTCGACAAACCATGCATTATATTTGAGACCGTCAAGAGTTTTCTTTCACAATGATATTTACGTTTCAGATATGGTCCTGGCTTTACCTGACGCTCACAGCTTTGTCTATATTCACGTTCTTTATAGAGACGATGCCAGAAGGCAGGGTAGACGTGACCTCGGACAACATGACGTTTGCAGGAGCGGCGATCAGCAACCACAAAATACGACTTCTCGTTACAACCGAACCCCACACCGCTCTGATGATCATTGATGTCTTCTGCATGGTGTTTTTCACAATAGAATTCGTCGTCCGCCTGATCGTCTGTCCAAGGAGGAAACGAATGATAACACGAGCGATGACGATATTTGACCTACTTTATCTTGTTCCTGCCTGGGTGATCACATTAATCTACTGGGCGGACAGCAACTTTTGGCGCCATTCTAGTCGAGTGCCAGGATTTCTCGTCTTACAGGCTTTCAAGGTGATGAGAGTATTCCGCATTTTCCGGGTGATGCAGTATTTCCGGGGACTCAGAATCCTGTGGCTCGCAGTTAAAGCTAGCGTTCGAGAACTCTTTCTTTTGGCCGCGTTCATCTTGTTGGCAATAACTATATTTGCTTGTTTCATATACTGCGCGGAGATTGCTAATGAAAACACTTTCGATAATGCTGTGATAGGACTCTGGTGGGCACTTATCACCATGACAACGGTCGGATACGGGGACTACTTTCCAGAAACATGGGCAGGCTATATTGTCGGAAGCGTCTGCGCACTGACAGGCATCATTTTGATTGGCATGCCTGTACCAATTATTGCCAGTAATTTTCATGCTTACTACGGATTAAGAATACCAGCAGAAGAAAGACCAGAAAATTCAAAACAAAAGAAGATTCCCATACGGAAACGGAAGGTATCTCCTAGTAGACAACCAACTCCCACGTAATCATCGCACTGCAAAAATTGTCTCGTCAGTGCTTTTCAGACAAATCCATTCAAAAGCGGTAACTCGCCTTTTAACAAGGAGATTACATACGTTCATATACCATGGACACCATTATAGGAAGGAGCAATGATTGGTTCACCGCTTCTAATCATGTAAACAGGAAGCGTAAGACATAGCAAAATATATGTCTGTAACACTTGATCTAGGTTATCATACAAAAAGACGTATATGTATGTACTGGTATTATACTATAACTGCATGTATGTCAATATATTGCATTAAAACGATTGTAAATATCGACAATTAAGTCCATAATTTAGTGCAATTTTCATTACTTTCTGTGATTTTTTAATGTGTACATACATTATGTATTTTATTAAGTTAACATTCCTTATGAATAATTCAAGGCGGTGCTAGTACCATACAGTAGATTAGCAAAATTAAGAGTATATTTGATGAAACTGGATTTCATATATATTTGATAATAAAATTATCATGCCTAAGATGTTTTTCAAACACTATTTAAAACAAAGGCTCCAAGACCAGTTCATCCAAAACTGGTTTTCTGATGCCCACAACTCATCGAGAGGACAATTCTATTTAATTTTTAAAACTGAATTTAAATTTGAGAAGTATTTCACAATATTGTTCGAAAATAACAGATTGGAAATAACCAAAGTACGTACCTGTAACTTAAAGTTCCCCATTGAAACAGGCAGATGGCGAAATATTCCTAAAGAAGATAGACTCTTTAATATGTGTTTGGAACATGTTGGAAATGAGTTTCATTATTTGTTTATTTGTAATAATGCTGTTATTCAAAATTTGCAAAGAAAGTACATTCCAAACTACTTCCGAATTAACCCAAATGATAATAAGATGAAAGATTTGATATCAGTTTGTAATAAGAGTGTCCTAAATGGACTCTCCCTTTTCTTTAAAAAACTTAATCCTCTACTAGTATCGTAATAATGATGCTACTATAAAATCAAAATATTCTACATTTATCATTTAGGTTTTTTTTCTTATTGAACCATGAATGAAATATTTATACTTTGTGTTTCGTACATGTGAAATCTAAAAATGTTGAGAGTAATTGCTATATAATAATGTCTTAATGTTATGTGTATATATATACTTGTCCATCCTGTCAAGCCTATACATTTGTATTTGTTTTATCCCTCATGTTACACATTACAATGTGTCTGGGTGTAAAATAAATTCGTTGAAATCGTTAAGCTTGACGACACGAATTATGTAGCGAACCAGCTGAGCGACGATTTGTGATATTCATGTACATATAAATGCAATTGTAGTTATTTGGATTGTCCTGTTTTAAGCTATTGTAACATCTATCTTGAAATTTGAATTGAATTATGTATAATGTATAAGTATTTGTATGTGTTATTTTTTACATTTGCTAGCGCAAAGTCCGGGGTTATCAATTCAGTTTCCTGTATTTTCTACGGTTAATCAATAATATCACATTCGGTTTATATCATGGGCGCTAAAGTGATGAAAATTATGTATTTATTATGCACACGACTATTGCATGTGCCACTATAGGGTTATAAACACAAGATAATGCCCGCCTTAGTATGTTGTTGCGATATTGTAGCTCTAAAAATAGAAGATCGAGTACTTATATTCGTTCTAGTTGGCAATTAAGAAGTTTAGTTTCCGTTCTAAACTAAGTACGGAAAGCTGGCATTCTTCAAGGTGCTATGCTATCAGTAGTCGTTTTTGTTTTTGGTTCTTCTATAAAATAAAGATTGAACATTAGTTTCACCGTTTGCCTTTAGAGGGACACAGGGCCCTGAATCATCTGTTGTTCTCTAGTGCCACAGGACACTTACCCATCGTCTGTCTAGTACAATTTGGAAAACCCTGTGGTAGATTCCACCGCCGATATAGGCCCCGTGGCTGTTTTCAAATCCCGTTTGATCATTTTGTCAAAGTTTTACCGATTTTTTGTTCTAGAATTACTCAAAGTCGACAGGGCTTTTCTACTTGAAGGTGTTAGCATATTTTGCTGGCACTGAAAAATACAAACAAGTCTGATATATAGTTCCTAAAAATTCATCTTCAAGTAGATTAATGGTTTAGGTTCAAAAAATCGTTTACGTTCGTATCGAAAAGCGACTCTTTGAATTCCAGGGCTATGATGCCTAAATCAATATGTTGTTAGCGCATTATAAGTTTCCCTCAGCTAGCTGTTTGTAAACGTTGCAGGTTTTTTTTTCTTCATTTGAGATTAGATTGTTTAATGGCAGTATCGAGTTTAGGGATCTGTTGATGTCGAGAGCGCGACACTAACGATGACTAGCCAGGCGACAATCGGATCCCTTCAGAGAAATTTCCGATAATCCTCGGAATATTTCCGAAGATTCACGGAAATTACTCCGAGAAGTCGCGATTGACCAGGCGAGTGTTATGGTACTAGCCCCCATAGCGCTGTATAGTCCATGGATAGTTTGGCAAGGGGAATGTCTTTAATTGCATCCGAGTCCTCATTGCGTTCAGACAATTACATACCCAATATTCCCGCCACACGGAAAAGGCCGATTTGGTAGTGTATTCCTAATTCGTCGTAAAAATCGTTCATGGAGCTGTTTTCAATATTATCTTTTGCAAAGCTATTATTAAGTTGACATTGTCGGTGTTTTCGTGCTGAAACAAATCCAATAGCTTATTCGACTCTTTGGCTAATCTTGCTTATCGTAGGTCGGATGGTTTCGGTTAACATCGGCTAAAATCGGCAAATTTCGGTACTTCCGACTATCGAAAATCGTTGATCACCTGTAGAGTTGTAGTATCTACGGTTATGAACAAGTCTAAATTGTCACGTCATCGGTTGACATGGTATAATTTTTTGAGAAATAAAAACGCCATTTGCGTGAGTGTCATATTAGGGTAGCGTCACGCTTACTTTTTGAGAGAAATGTCCTTTATATGCATAAGAACCCGTCATGACATTGCCTTGGTTGCGATAGCGTGGAGAACAGCCCAGTTTTAAAAATACAAATAAATGAAAAAGTGTCTCGCATTGCATTCACTTGAATGAGAGTACTGCAGTGCAATCTTGAAACCCTTTTCTTGTCAAAGGAATCCATATGTAGATGCACACATGTTGGTGAAAAGAACATCAGGAGTGCTTGAATTATTTTCAAAAAAAATGTCTGCCATTCTATACTTTTAACACTATAGGTACATTTGCATCTAAATTCCTTTGACAATCAATTAATTATGTCAATACACTTTTGACCAAATACGATATTATACCTCTATTTCCATTTTTCATTTTCAACTTATTTTTCTATACACCCAAATGACAAACAAAATTGGCCTTTAGAATCCAAAATGGGTTTTATTAAGCAGGTAGTCTTTATACAGAGGTGGTCGGTTTAGCCCATTTACTGTCTATGTTTCCTGCAGGAGCGCCCATTGTTACTCCATCGCTTTATGACTTTTCCTTTGAATGAGACTCTCCTTTGAGAGTATGCTTGGCTTGGAGTTTACATAGATCAGATGTGTTTACCAAGCTCATCCGCATTTGTCATTATGTTAAGAACCTGATGAGAGCTGCTGCCGATAGCAAAGTTCACACATCGTGTGTATCTATACGCATTTAACATTTCAAACATGTTACATGTTGCCTAAATGAATTGTACGACTGCAAGCATAGAGCGAACATTAAAGCGACGTAGTATGGCAAATCGCGAAGTTTTTCTAAAGAGCTCTCCATCGTAACCTTTCTTGGTATTAATTTTATCCCGAATATTGTCTTTTAAATTTTTCACGTAGAATCGGTAATAAACCCCAACTTTGCTATTCGTTTGTCTGTTGCAAAGTAAAGAGTAGTGCCTGTCTACATCACCAAATATTTTGTCTGTTTTTTGCCGGTGATCTTATCATGTACAGTACTTATAATACCCATCAGTGTCGCCAAAGACAACGCTCACGGAACCCAGAAAAGATCATCCATTTTTTTCGGAATTTCTGTCGTACAAGGTTTGTTTTCGTAGTATTATGTTGAAATTTCTACTGATCCCGAGTGTGAGTTGAACAAGAGGCAATCTATGAAATTTGAAAAAAATGTGTAGTTTATCAAAGTTTGCTTAAATTCCGCGTGCTTTATTTACACTAACCACTGTTTAAGATGAGTGATGTGATAGACTTTCTGACGAGGCGTTAAAAAATGGTTGCCATTTTACGAAAACTGATGACGTAGATAGCACCTTTAAAATTCCGCGTCGTCACAGAGGACAGACATATATACTGATTCACCAAAACATAAAAACCACTCACATTCACGACCCATACACTGAAATGGCCTTAGTGGTTGAGAGGACATGGAGGAAAAGAAAATAGATCCGATCCTCTTCCTTTAACCTTATCTGCTGTGTCAGCACGACGTTGAACCCCAACTTGTGAAATAACCAATTCATGTGTACTTTGGATTAATTTCAGAGTATGCCTCCTTAATGATTGGTTATGTCACTAGCGAGAATCGATGTTGCAGTCAGATGTGAATACAGCGACTCTGATCATAGTTTACATTCATGCCAATTTTCTGCTTTTCTCCCCGTTTTTGGTTTTGAATCCTTGTGTATTGACATTAGGGTGTCTGAACTAGACACTGTTTGGACTACTCTCAAAACTCACCATTTCCTGAGAGAAGCAATGCCATATGTAAGGTTTCCATCACAACCATATACATATGCACTAACTGTTATATGTCTTGTCTGGAGACCATAAATTTGGAGTCCTGTCAAAGTTAAACTGTATTTTTGAAATAGAGAACGGTTATGATCATATTGTGCAAACACTTGTGTGTATATTATCTATAAGCCATCTATATTTCACATACCCTAATTTCTGTTTATGACACACAGAAACATCCAGACTATAACTGGTGTTTACAGATATATTACGTCATTAACAAAATACGTTAATTGTTTCCCTTCTTTGATTTAATTAAGGAGATAATCTGTATGGAAATCGGATAAGAGTTTTGAAAAGTGAACACAAATTTTCAAGTTTTAAAAATAATTACATACCCATCAAGTTTTTATTTGTAAAGGTATGGTTTATTAGCGACAATCATATAATATGCTAAGTACGCTTAAATCATTGCTTGTCTGTACGATAGCATGATTGGTAGGATGAATGAGTCACGCACGATCTTGTAAACAAAGGCGTTTTGGTGTAATGTACTATTTGTGAAAGGAGCGGTTTAAACGAGGCTACTACAAAAATATAGAGCGATTCCCAAGATGGTCATGGATTGTCGGACAAATTGTTTGCGCTTCCTGCATGACGACGGGTAGTTTGTTTGAAATATTTGCCTTGGAAAAAATTATATTTGCGTTTTTACTTTAGCATGATAAACATTCTATGGAGTTCTTCATGGCTTGAAATGTTATATTCTTACCACATATGAACTGGAGAGTCCTGTACATTAGGAACTACGAGAATACTTCACGTTTCTGAGAAGTAAGCGTCTTCTTTTTCGATGTCAGCCATGCAGGTCTTGATCCAAATAACATCGCTTAAAAGTACCAATAATGTTCGCTGAAATGTACATATGCTGATAAAGAATGAAGTCAAGTAAAAGCTATGTCTCGGGACCAATAAATATCACATATGTCATATCTACAAGCGCAATCCAGTTTACACAAATCAAATTTGATACCGATGATTATTCGATATAAAATTTAAGCAATTTTAAATCATTCATTATTGTTGAAACATTTTTCAGTATAATTCACATGTTGTTGGCCTCGTTGTAATCTGAAGACTTGTGAAGAGACATCCTTATGGCTCCAAAATCTCAATGTCCAATTGGAGGTTTTTCAATCCATATCGGTATAATTATGAACATAAGATCGATTTGGTAATTGATAATTTGATAATTGGCGCGAGAGATTGTCTAACAGGTACAATATGTGTTTATTTTCCGTTTATCAACTGAACCTTTCAGGACTGTTTACATTTATTTTTAATTTTTTTTAACTACAGTACGATTGTTACAACTCTGACAATCGTACAAATTCTTTATTCATGTATTGCATCAGCATATATTTTTCCGTTTTGGATACATCGCAACCCTGCTGAACCGAATCAACAGTAACACAAAGGGACGGAAAATCATCATCAGGCTGTGCCACCTTGCTGAATCATTGGGACAATCTCTCCACCAAATCGACAGCAGGATTGTATAATTTGGAATGACGTCGCTCTTGTTTCCAGTTTACAGTCCACGTATGTTCTCGTGCGAGCACGCGAGATTTGATTGTCGAGTTTGGGTTAGAAGCTTGTCATAGTATGTTTTGATTAGAGTGTTGTGCCCGGCCTATGGTCCATTATGTGTAATTTTGTCTGAGAGTTAAGACAGTGTCCCCTCTATCCGTCATACAGCTGGCGACCTTTACTTCATCTCAAGGTTATCGATCAGTGCCAATAGATATAGGCCTTGAATGCTTTGGGACGACTGCCGGGGCTAAACACTCGCTTTACCTCAGATAAAAGTCTAAATTCTCGCCACGGAGGGAAGAAAGCTATCCAAACCTGACATTTATGGAAAATGACATCATTTTATTGATTAAGACATGAAAACTTACTTAAGTCAGTGTTAGTTGTGCCCCAAACATTATTGGGCATCCGTTCAGCTCGAAGTCATTCAGCAACTTAATCTGACGTTTTGTTGATAAAACTGAATTGCTTTTGACTTGGTGAAGAATAGAACTAGCCGACACACATTTTAACAAAGCTTGTAATATTTCTGAGATGCTGTGTAATGCTCTGCATGTCATATTTCGCAAATGATGTCTTGATTGATTTTATTGAAGTATATTTTTTTAATTGAAATTGTATTTTGCTTTACGGTTTGGACAAATCAACGTTATTTGGCATTTAGTACATTTGTAGTTATAGTCCACTCGATGTAAGTATGGCAGTTTCAGTAACATTCTTGTGAACTTTCCTTTTCTAGTTAGTAATGGTCCTGTACACAGCACCTTCATTGCCGCCATAGCAGTGACGACAGCATTGCGAAATTAGTTCTTGTTCAGCTTAAGTTACTGTAAACGTAAAAGTTTACGCAGGGATCACAAAAATTTACCTCGAAAATCCTCCATATACGTATTAATAATATTTTATTAACGCACACCATTGGCTATGCTAGAACACCTAATGTGTGTTAACACCAAGGCATGTCAAAAATATGACAATCAATGCTTAAATAAGACTACGCATTTGGTATCAGTAGCACTTTGAAGACCTCTTCATGAAATGGCGTTCACGTTTTCTGGTTCTCAAAAGTTTGAATTTCAGAAAACATAACTGATTCTAAGCACTGCAAATAAAATGAAAAATCAACATTGAGTCTATAACAAAACTTTTATTTATCATAAAACTGACAAAATTATGATTTTCACATAAAGAGGAGTTTTCATATTTCGAGAATGTAAAGCGTTCTAAAAATAATTTCTAAACATATATGGCACTGGTATGTAAAGAACATTTACATTAAAGAAAATTGGTATAGAACATTTAGTTAAATTAGTGCTGCAACAATGTATCGTATCACGATATCATATTTAACTGTATTCTTATCTAATTATGGTGAATGACTGCTATTGTGATACACTAAATATGTTCATTTCTTTTAAAGACGCTCCACCGCTGACAAATGGTATTTTTACACTATCAAAAACAGGAGCAGACGATTTTTCATTTTTCTTCAGTTAAAAAAGTTACTTACTTTACACCATTACCACCATTGAAAAGTTTGAGATTCTAATTTTACTTCAAGTTAAAAATGTGAAAAATAATTAATTGCATCCTGAAAAAATTCCGTGGCACTATATCTTATATAAAATTGTTTTATGTTATTTTTTGTGTTGATTAGGCATATATATACACGATTAAACACCAATTATTGTTCAAATGATGAATATCATTTATGCTCTGTCGGCGGTGGAGCATCTTTAAATAAAGTTTTCAAACTGAAAATATGTTCTTCTCACTATACAGCCCTTTATTGAAGGCATGGTTTACACTTAAAATCTTCATCAAGATTACCTAAATGCCACCATAGCGCTTTACTGTATTATTTGCACGGTATATAACCATGATTGCATATCTAATAAATTTGTTCATCATTGTCTTGATTTTTTTTTGATTTTTTTTTGCTGAAAATGTATACATGTTTCATAATACGTATCGTATCACATGCATTGTATCATGATACATATATCATCTAGACTGGTTCCCACCTCGATCACCTCCCTTACTAAGAAGACCGCAACCTGACGGAGAGTAGGGAACATCATGAGTTAGGTTTATTGTTGCAGTGCTATTATCGTAGAAAGTTAAGTTGGCAACTTGTGACGTAAGTTATGTCCATGTCACACAAGAGACTGTTATAGACGTGTCCAGTTTTGGAGCCTTACTTCCGGTTGAGTCACAGCCAAACTGACCAGTCTTCCGCGCCTTTGTGATACCCTGTAATGTTGTTTCGCTGTAGTACTGGCCCGTAGTTGCCGACAACGCCTCCAGGGGGAGCGAGTTATCTACGCTCGACAGAACATTACTGTATTCAAGAGAAAATTGGGGGTTGTTTACAGTCGTGACACAATTTCCAACATAAACCCGGTAGTTACAACTAATGAATCCTAGTGGTGTGGCGCTACTTGGTTGATGGTACACAAATTTAAATACAACGGAAGTTGTGGCGGCAGTGGCGGGTAAATCAGTGGAGCATGTCGTCACTACCGTAAATGGAGAAGCGGTTGTATCGTAACACGTGGACTTTTCCGGGGATGTCAGGTCCGTGGATGTGGTTGACTGAATCCAAAGTCTAGTGTTGGAACTGGAATCGTATTTCACACTAGCGACGACTGTTTGAGACGAGCCGGAAGTGACTTCAGTCACATCCGTTAACTTTATCCATTGACCCGTTGTCATAGTAACGATGGTTGTTTGTCCAGAATCAAAGTTCATATTGATCCCCGATCTATTGAGGTACTTGAACGTGTCGTAATTACCGCTATAAAAATTCTCTGGGTGATTGAACTGTACGACATTATTTGAGTCCAGGAAAAAATGGGTCAAACCGAATACCATTAAAGATCCAAGCAACATCAGAGCGAGGCCGATACCGATACCAACTTTCATGCATGTTCCTGTTTCCTCTTCCTTCCCCATCTTCTTATCTTTATACTTAGCGTAACACGCCTTGGCGATGGCCACACCTACCTTCGTTATGACTTCTACCAACGTTGCTATGGCTTTAGCCATCTGGACCACACTGACCGCTTCCTCCCGACACCCCGCGATGTATACGTTTATAGCAATCTGCGGAACATCCTCGAGCCATATCGAAAGAACATCCAGACCGTGAAGTAGCCATGCTGGGACGTAATCCTCACGTTTTACGTCTACAAGTCCAATGATGAACTCAAGAATATAGGACACACTCCCGATACAGCAGAATACGAGGAGGGATAACTCGATGGCCTTGGAAAAAGGTCCGAACACGAGACCTTGTTCTAATCCGCTGACCTCGTAGTACATCAACCAATCGCATGCGAGGTCAAATGTCTCAGCCAACATGTTGACGATAAATATGACAAGCTTACACTTATTTACAGCCATTTTGATAAAATCCTTTGACCACTGTTAACGTTTTTATTTGCTTGTCACGGTAAAAACCTTCAGATAAAATGTGCGTTTAAAATTGCAGTTTCTTTCTTTGTGGGATGTTGAATTGTACTATGTATATAAAAATCTTTCATAACACAGCCTTTGATCAAATTCATTAATCTTTTCCTCGAGTTCCACAATATACTGCACATACTAGACCGTATGCCATCGTTTACATCTCGTTGAATTTTGTAGAAAATTAGGTTGCTTTCAATCCTAGTCGTGCAGAAGGTACAAATCCAAATATTCAAATAGGACACATTACAGGTAGCGTGTGTATTAAATCAGCTACACGTATCGACCCACAGGCTGATTCGACGTATATCACATACCTGTAAGAAAGAAGTAATTGTTTATGATAATCACTGAATCGTCACGGTCCACTAGGTGTGGCATAACACTTCTTGAAATATTTATCATTTTTAGATGGTATCAGATCAGTGAAACTTACATAAAATTTTCTAGAAAGTGCGTTGTGAAAGCGAGAGAATTAAATTCAAGCTAGGGGTGTGGTATGGTGCAAATAAAATTTAGTATATCGAATAACATTGACATTAAATACAGTACTTAAATTAGGGCGTTTTTATTATGTGCACTTATATTGATTGTTATATTTGACTCTTATACCTGTAATAGCCAGGATTTAATTTATTAGGTTAATCTTTAAAAGTGAAATCTGTGTATACACTATTTACATGTATAAGATTATCAACCATGCCCCTTTTGTTCTCAACTGATACATTTTCTAGGCAAACTCAAAATATGTCTTTTACTACTTTTGTTTGAATTTGAAGAAGAAAACAAAACAATGAACTTTTTTCCAGTGAATAATCTGTGTATAATACCCCTCTATGTGTCATAAAAAAAGTCACATCAAAACATCCGTTATCTAGGTCAATGTCGATTTTTGAAGTAAAATATTGGACCATAACATGGCGTCTTACGTATTGTGCACACATACCCATTGACATATGTACAAGTGTGTCACACAAGTAAAGATGAACCTGTATAATAAATATTGAAAGAAAGTGTTCAAATTGGGCCAAATAATCGCATTGGTTATCTCGGATACAGATCAATATATGTTTGTTTACATCAAGCTTTTGCTACTGTTTTGATAATGTTTCGTCTTCACAAAACAAACATTTCCAATGACAATTGAAAAACCACTTCTGAAATCCACCCAAAATACATATGTGTTTGTCAGTCGATACTACTTACCTCTTTTCGTTATTCCGTTTTCCTATCAGATACATGTATCGAATTAAGACCCCCTCCTCTACGAAACCAAATCCTTATGGCGTTCGTTGTCTTACACCAAGACCTGTAATTTCCAATCTCGATTATGAATCCTCAGGTTATGTTTAAAGACACGTCATCTTATCATTCTTCAATCCCAAAATAGTCTGTCCTCACACCATTCTTATGTTAGTGATGATCCTCGATTTTTCCCTTGTTTCATCTGCGTCCTCAGCTTTAAATTTCCTATAGCGCCGAGTCACAGACCCAGACTTTTTGTCCTCGTGTCAATGGCCTCTGTGTATTGTACCTGAATCTACCTGGGACGCTAAAAGTACAAAGTATCGTCAACTTTGAAAGAAAGAAAAACAATTTAAAATAAAGTGACTCATTATGCCTAACTTACACCAATAAAATGATAATTCTACTATTTTTAGCTTTAAACGTTTATAACTCTTGATGTTGACAAATTTGTACTATTTTATCGCAATTGACCCACACATTTCGTTTGGTATCACAGCAGGACCAAGCCGGCTGATAAAACAAAATGGCGACTAGACTTGTCTACCTGAATGACGATAATCAATGAGTCGATGACGAAACGTCCTCTCATTTTAACGGTTTTTAAAGTGCGTCTTGTATGCGACTTTTTTTGACAGGGTATATTTCATATTTAAATGAAAGGAAGGTTCGCAGTCACGGGACATAGACCAAGTAATACACTGCACTATTCATTGTTATTCTTTTTCAGTGGCAATGTCGCGTGTGCAGTGACCTCGAAATATGGAATAGACTATATAGTTTATTCATAAGACTCACTTGGCAACACAGGTTATACAGTGTATTAATTAAGCAAGTTTTTTTTTTATTTTGTTGACTTCGTAGGTTGACTATGTTTTGCTTTCAAATCGATGAGGTAATAAAAACGAATTCAATTGAATTGACTAACACTAACTATTGAAAACAGCAATTGACATTAGATATGTTAACATCTGTCTCTTCGACTTTGTAAAGTCATATTGCGTATACATAAGCGTATATGCAGTTTGTTTAACCTAGCAACCACGACCACTGTGACTGTACTATAGTTACTGGCTTTTTTTAAGTAACCAGAGATACAAATAACGAGTTCTATAGAATATGTTTTTTGCCAACTGCGCTCATACATGTATAACCGTACGCGTTTACCGTATCAAAATGTTGAGCATTCCTTTAAGATGCTCCACCACCGATAGAGCATAAACGATACTCATTATTTGAACAATAATTGGTGTTTAATTGTGTATATATATATTTATATATATATATGTCTAAAACACACCAAAAAAAAAGATATTAAATTATTTATTTTGCTTTTGGTATAAGCGCAATCAACACAACTTGGCATTCAACGTAGGATATAGTGCCACGGATTTTTTTCGAGATGAAATTAATTATTTTTGATATTCTAATCTTGAAGTAAAATTAGAAACTCAAACTTTTCAATGGTGGTAATGGTGTAAAGTAAGTAACTTTTGAAACTGAAGAAAAATACTAATTTGTCTGTTCCTGATTTTGATAGAAAATTATCATTTGTCAGCGGTGGAACATCTTAAACTTAAAGAGGCGTCAAACTAACGTGTCCATGTGCTTACGAAGAATCCATTTCTAGTTGTCAGTTTGTGATATGTTTCGAAAGGTGGATGAGTCTCGTAAAAAGGAAAATCCCCACAAATAGCAAAGAAAGGAACAATGTTTACATATAAAGCAAAAATAGGAACAATGTCCACATAACGCAAAGAAAGGAACAATGTCTACATAAAGCAAAGAAAAGAACAATGTCCACAAAAAGCAAAGAAATGAACAATGTCCACATAACGCAAAGAAAAGAACAATGTCCACATATAGCAAAGAAAAGAACAATGTCTACATAAAGCAAAGAAAGGAACAATGTCTACATAAAGCAAAGAAAGGAACAATGTCCACATAACGCAAAGAAAAGAACAATGTCAACATAAAGAAAAGAAAGGAACAATGTCTACATAAAGCAAAGAAATGAACAATGTCTACATAAAGCAAAGAAAGGAACAATGTCCACATAACGCAAAGAAAAGAACAATGTCCACATAAAGAAAAGAAAGGAACAATGTCCACATAACGCAAAGAAAGGAACAATGTCCACATAAAGCAAAGAAAAGAACAATGTCTACATAAAGCAAAGAAAAGAACAATGTCCACATAAAGCAAAGAAAAGAACAATGTCCACATAAAACAAAGAAAGAACCAATGTCCGCATAAAACAAAGAAAGGAACAATGTCCACATAAAGCAAAGAAAAGAACAATGTCCACATAAAACAAAGAAAGGAACAATGTCCACATCAAACAAAGAAAGGAACAATGTCCACATAAAACAAAGAAAGGAACAATGTCAACATAAAGCAAAGAAAGGAACAATGTCCACATAGAACAAAGAAAGGAACAATGTCCACATAAAACAAAGAAAGGAACAATGTTCACATAAAGCAAAGAAAGGAACAATGTCCGCATAAAGCAAAGAAAGGAACAATGTCCGCATATAGCAAAGAAAGGAACAATGTCCACATAAAGCAAAGAAAGGAACAATGTCAACATAAAGCAAAGAAAAGAACAATGTCTACATTAAGCAAAGAAAGGAACAATGTCAACATAAAGCAAAGAAAGGAACAATGTCAACATAAAGCAAAGAAAGGAACAATGTCCACATAAAACAAAGAAAGGAACAATGTCCACATAAAACAAAGAAAGGAACAATGTCCACATAAAACAAAGAAAGGAACAATGTCCACATAAAGCAAAGAAAGGAACAATGTCCACATAAAGCAAAGAAAGGAACAATGTCCACATAAAGCAAAGAAAGGAACAATGTCCACATAAAGCAAAGAAAGGAACAATGTCCACATAAAGCAAAGAAAGGAACAATGTCCACATAAAGCAAAGAAAGGAACAATGTCCACATAAAGCAAAGAAAGGAACAATGTCCACATAAAGCAAAGAAAGGAACAATGTCCACATAAAGCAAAGAAAGGAACAATGTCCACATAAAGCAAAGAAAGGAACAATGTCCACATAAAGCAAAGAAAGGAACAATGTCCACATAAAGCAAAGAAAGGAACAATGTCCACATAAAGCAAAGAAAGGAACAATGTCCACATAAAGCAAAGAAAGGAACAATGTCCACATAAAGCAAAGAAAGGAACAATGTCCACATAAAGCAAAGAAAGGAACAATGTCCACATAAAGCAAAGAAAGGAACAATGTCCACATAAAGCAAAGAAAGGAACAATGTCCACATAAAGCAAAGAAAGGAACAATGTCCACATAAAGCAAAGAAAGGAACAATGTCCACATAAAGCAAAGAAAGGAACAATGTCCACATAAAGCAAAGAAAGGAACAATGTCCACATAAAGCAAAGAAAGGAACAATGTCCACATAAAGCAAAGAAAGGAACAATGTCCACATAAAGCAAAGAAAGGAACAATGTCCACATAAAGCAAAGAAAGGAACAATGTCCACATAAAGCAAAGAAAGGAACAATGTCCACATAAAGCAAAGAAAGGAACAATGTCCACATAAAGCAAAGAAAGGAACAATGTCCACATAAAGCAAAGAAAGGAACAATGTCCACATAAAGCAAAGAAAGGAACAATGTCCACATAAAGCAAAGAAAGGAACAATGTCCACATAAAGCAAAGAAAGGAACAATGTCCACATAAAGCAAAGAAAGGAACAATGTCCACATAAAGCAAAGAAAGGAACAATGTCCACATAAAGCAAAGAAAGGAACAATGTCCACATAAAGCAAAGAAAGGAACAATGTCCACATAAAGCAAAGAAAGGAACAATGTCCACATAAAGCAAAGAAAGGAACAATGTCCACATAAAGCAAAGAAAGGAACAATGTCCACATAAAGCAAAGAAAGGAACAATGTCCACATAAAGCAAAGAAAGGAACAATGTCCACATAAAGCAAAGAAAGGAACAATGTCCACATAAAGCAAAGAAAGGAACAATGTCCACATAAAGCAAAGAAAGGAACAATGTCCACATAAAGCAAAGAAAGGAACAATGTCCACATAAAGCAAAGAAAGGAACAATGTCCACATAAAGCAAAGAAAGGAACAATGTCCACATAAAGCAAAGAAAGGAACAATGTCCACATAAAGCAAAGAAAGGAACAATGTCCACATAAAGCAAAGAAAGGAACAATGTCCACATAAAGCAAAGAAAGGAACAATGTCCACATAAAGCAAAGAAAGGAACAATGTCCACATAAAGCAAAGAAAGGAACAATGTCCACATAAAGCAAAGAAAGGAACAATGTCCACATAAAGCAAAGAAAGGAACAATGTCCACATAAAGCAAAGAAATTAACAATGTCTACATAAAGCAAAGAAAGGAACAATGTCCACATAAAGCAAAGAAAGGAACAATGTCCACATAAAGCAAAGAAAGGAACAATGTCAACATAAATCAAAGAAAGGAACAATGTCCACATAAAGCAAAGAAAGGAACAATGTCCACATAGAACAAAGAAAGGAACAATTTCCACATATAAAGCAAAGAAATGAACAATGTCCGCATATAGCAAAGAAAGGAACAATGTCCGCATATAGCAAAGAAAGGAACAATGTCAACATAAAGCAAAGAAAAGAACAATGTCCACATCAAGCAAAGAAAGGAACAACGTCCGCATACAGGCAATTTTTTTCTTTTGATTTGGTTAGTTTATAATATTTACGCCCCCATTACCAGCCAGGATCATCCAGGGTATGTGGTGTCGTGTGTGCATGTTTTGGGAGACTTCGGTATATTCATGTTGTGTCTTCTTGTGTAGTGGAACTATTCATTTCGTACATTGCATCAGATCCAGCCATCTCAATGGCAAGGTTTGTGACATCAGTGAACCGCCGCACTGTATCATGTGCTCTGATAAGTCAACAGAGAAAACTACATACATCCCTTCCGTAGAAGTACGCCCAATGAGATCTCATTGTAATTAGGCCATACCTACCATGACATGACTGTTATGGCAAAGACAGGTGGATCCTGATGATGTCACTGTTTTTATAACTACGTGAAAGAGACGTGCTTATTGACGGATAAGGAATGACAGTTGACTTCTCAACGCAATTTGTGTGTCACGAAACATCAGAATAACAGAAAAAATAAAATTGTGATGTTGATTCGGAAAATATATGAATCCAGCCAAACGAAATGCAATAATGATTATGCGATGTGTAGGACTTTTCCGTTTTCTGCATGCTCAACGTATTTGCTTTTCTATCTATTGCACGCACAAGGTATAAAACTAGTCTAACCTTAACATGTGAACTATTTTAAATCAGACGTTTACGAGACATTTCCCTAATACATGTATATCGGATTTGGGCTGGGTTTTTTTTTTTTTTTTTTACCAAATAGCCAAGAGGCATTACACTGCAGAAGATTACGTTTTGCGGTAAATGAACTGGGCCACAAGCGACGGGACATAGCGATTGGTAATAAGCTTCCCAGTAAAACTAGCGTGTAGTAGCGAACCTGATAAATAACCCCCGTAAAAAACCTTCGCCTAATTACCGCACTACTGCACACGGGATGTTCGTATGCCTGTAAATACAACGAGGTTGAAATGGAAGAGCCATGACATCTTGGTGAATCAAACATCGGCCGTATACCATGTTTGTTGGTCGTATGGAAACTTATAATAAACAAGGCCCGTTTATCATACTATCTAGAATCTGCACAACCTTTTATTGTAGTCATACAAAATATGCTTCATGCACAAAGTATCAGGGAGCATATACTCTGGTGCATGCCTTTGCGCAAGCAATTTGGCGCCATAATAAACTAGTTTTCGTATTGGTGGAGCGTTGCTGGTACTTTCAGATGATCTACAGTCGTTGTGTGTACATATTACACCCTTTCTCCTTATCTTACATCTCAAAGAAGCCACATTTCTGGAAAAACAAATTAATGCTTTGACATATATTGATTGGAGAGTAAATAAAAAACACACTGGAATATTTGGTTACGTCACCAGTAGAAGTATTGACGTTGTTGCCCGTCTGTTTGTGATGGGTAGGGGTGATTTATATGATATCATGTTTAGCGTAGCCATCAAAAGACCTTTGGAAGTATCGGACTTAGCCGGCAACTTAACTGAAAATTATTACATTTGATCTAAAACGAGATTATAGACGAAACATTAGCCGCCTAATGACCGTTTTTATGTTAATGGTTTAACAAGTCCGTGGGTGATGTAATTTTACGATGTCGGCAATAAAAAATGTCATTACTTTTCTTCGTTTTTCTGTTTCTGAAAGTCGAAATATGATCCATCCAATTTCAATGAGGATGGTCATCGCGGTTGGTTGAAGGAATTGTTAATAATTGGAGTGGGATATAGATTCAAGTTTTTTCCATTCAACAACTTATTTTAAATGTTTAACATCTGTGTCCTTTACAGGATTATACTCTAACATACTTTAACCTAATTTTTATTCGTGGTGACTTTAATTCGCGGTTTACAGACGCACATGTCGGAGTTAGCATCGTAGCACACATAATACAAAATGCAAATTACGTGCAGTTTGACTGACAGCTGAAACCTTTCCGTGGCGATTTGTTTTCGCGATAGCGACTCCCATGTCATATCCGCGATAATTGAATGCACGCTAAAAATAAGTTGATTGACAGTGCTGTTACTTAAAGATGCTCCACCGCCGACAGAGCATTAATGATATTCATCATTTGAACAATAATCGGTATTTAATCGTGTATACATATGCTTAATTAACACAAAACATAACATGAAATTATTTATTTCGCCTTTGGTGCATGCGCAATCAGTACTTCATTCAATATAGGATATAGTGCCACGGATTTTTTCCGGATGCAATTATTATTTTTCATATTTTGAACTTGAAGTAAAATTAGAAGCTCGACCTTTTCAATGGTGATACTGGTGTAAAGTAAGTAACTTTTGTAACTCAAGAAAAATATCAAATCGTCTGCTCTTGTTTTGGATGGTAAAAAATACCATTTGTCAGCGGTGGAACATCTTTAATGGTCTTTATTCGGTCTTTGAATATTACAGAGTTAACTCCATTACTTGTAGGTATCTATTATGACGCCATTATTTATGAGCGCAACTCACCTCTGTTTCTCTAAAAAGAATGAGGTTATCTTCTGAAACACCTGAAGTCACATTCAATACCTATCCACAAGGGTAGATAACTCTGTAATATGCAAATACGGAATAACATACTTTGTAAATCTTTATGTAATATAAAGTCAAACTCATAATTTGAGCTAATGCTTTTAAACAGATCGTGCTATCTGACTGAAACATACTGCTATGGAAGATATTGCCTAATTATAGTGTTATCTAACTGAAACATACTGCTATGGAAGAAATTGTTAATTATAGTGATATCTGACTAAAACATACTGCTTCGGAAGATATTGTCTAATTAAAGTGCTATATGACTGAAACATACTGCTATGGAAGATATTGTCTAATTATAGTGATATCTCAATGAAACATTTAGGTATTGTCATTGAAAAACGCTCGACACAAAGACAAAATGGAGATGATTTCAAAACTGGTTTTAAAGAATAGCAATGGTAAACATTTAAAGAAAATATAAGAAAACAAATTACAAAGGAAGTCTTTTTAACATTGTTAAATGGGAGAAGAATATACATTATGATTTCTCATCGTATTACATAGAAAACAAGAACGTCGTTAACTGGAAGTCGTATAACTCGGTACCTTACTGAATTCGAAGTGTTTGTGTAGTACAGTTATCCATGCCATGCAATGTATTGAATGGAATAGCCATTTCTACCTACCCGGTCTACCTGGCTTCGGTATGTTAGTTAGACGATTTCGTCTCTTGACCACCTTGAATAATCATTGATGCTTAGTTGCGCCTATTCATTAATGTTGCTTATTAATCCTTATATGTTTGGTTGTGGTTTGGCGGGTTCCTCATTTTGAACATTTATTGTATGATTTCTCTATACACCATGCTATCGATAATACAATTGACTTTAATGGAAGGCTATTATCATAACATCATTGTTTCGTGTGGATAAAGTATATCATTTGTTTGGAGTTTGAACTTTTCGGAGATGTCCTGATTACAAACGACACATGATATGTAGTTATGTAACAGTCAGAACATTTTTATCTATAGTGTATTGATATCAAACAACGTATGTAACTGTTGTCGTTCCCTTGGCCTCTACATATCGTACTGACATCGTCAATGCTTCAATTTAAGAATGTTTATAAATGACATTTATGTCATTGTGGCACAATTCCAGCGCAATAAAGCAGGAAAATCGACAAAAGCATGCGAATTGTGTTGCAGACAATTGCTAACCAAAATGCATGCTGTGTAACATTTCCATTTAGAATTGAGGTCGAACCAGCACCTTTACAATTCACTATGTATTTGATTTGTTGTCTTTACTTTGAGTATTTAATGACGAGTCAGATAGTGGAAGAAAGTAAAAGTTCCAATAGGAAACTCACCGACCTTGAGTGAACTTTCAGCCCAAAAGAGTCTCGCGATGCAAAGTTTGAGGTTGAATGTCAGACACTTGAACAAAATGGGTCACCAATAAACATTTTACGAGATTTGGTAATCACCAACAGGGCAAATGAAGAGCTAAACAAAAGCAAAAAAAAAGAACATGTAAAGTTATGAGACCGTTATTGATTTTTTTTTCTAAACTTGGTTTGTTATCGTGAAAATGTAATAAATGGCATAGGCAATGGATGATGTTTTCACTATTTTGTTTACAATTTTAAATGCGTTTGGGCTCATCCGGAGCATTTGATTAGCACGTTTCGGGTAAAGGACTACGTTATATTTAGTTAGATTAGAAATTGATATACGAATAAAACACTCCTGTTACACATGAAGACAATGGTGCTTTGTTATATTGCCAGATGGATGTTTCCATGACAAAGAGAGATAATTGACAAGGTCAAAAACAAACGGCTTATGATAGAAGTCAATAATAATGTGGATGTAATAATGGCGGGGGCGGCAATTGCTGGGGACCTACAAGACATTAGCCTAGTCCAATGGGAGCCATTCCACCACGTCAACATTTCCTAATATAAGATGTGTGGATGCTGCAGAAGCCCTCTAGTGTCGCCATTGTTATGACACAACAGTTTAGTCAAGCAATAAAATACAAGGTTTAGATGTACAATTTTGTGTGAATGGTTTCCCGTTACGGTGGCCCGGATGTAAATATTGTGTTTTGTAGATAGATCTTGTTTGCGCCTGACTTCGGGGAGAGAATTAATTCTATCAACGGCTATATATGTAGACAGATAGTTACCGATATATTAAACTAAAGATGATATCGCCAGTTATAAAGCATTATTAAATAGTTTGCCCCGCGTGTTCCTGCATTTCAGACGAACCTCAAAGGCCGCCCAAGTCTAAGACTGGTATACTATCTATGTGATTAACGAATCACTTTCCTTATTTATCTAGACAAAGCTAATGTGGCTTTCTCATCTGGTCAATAACTGCCCAACTGCCTGTCGTGGCGCTAGCAGCTTACTGAACCCCGTAATATTTCCCCACACGGGGGAAATCATTCACAAAACAAACTACAAAGGGCAATCTAAATTATTATTATGTTTCCATAATAAAAATTCTAAAAATAAATTGAAGTATATGTCAATGATTATAGATATCCGACAAATTATGTTTTATTGTTTCCTATCAACAAGTTTCTGAAGATAACCGGACGTTTTACCAGACTCTAGTATTTTTTTACTCTTGAGGATGACGTCATAATTTGGCTCCTTGGGTCATTAGTTGGCGAGTCTCTGACCACATGGGAGAATAAAAGTATACTTTAACAGATTGTCGTTATTGTAAGCTACATTTTAGGTCTAATTATTGAGCCTGGTCAATTTAGACAGTGTAGGAAAACAATGGTCAAGTGTTGAATAGACACTTGATGTCCGTTCAGTACCGATTTATTATAAGGGATTATTATATACGTGTGTATATAGCAGTTCTGCGAATTACCCTATTAATTAACCAAAATTATACATAATACTGTTTTCTAATTCATTATTTACCGAGTAATTAAAGTAAATCAATGTCTCTACCACTATCCCTCTATATCTCTACGTTGCCAGTCCTTTTCACCTGGCTGAAGCGGTGGCTTTTCACCAGGAACTCTGACTTTTTATCTTCTTCATTGTCTTCCATGTCTTAAAATGGCCCTTTCAGACGACGAGGGTAATGATCACATTTTGGCTTGGAAATATTGGCTTTTCAACTGCATTTGAAATAATATTTCGATATGTACGAAGATATTAAAGAGAATAATTTATTATCATTTTACTAACCTCTAACAATGTTGTCGTCGCATCCACTTAAGATGAGGGACCGCATTGAACTCTGGCAGATATTGTCATTTACTTAAACAATATAATTTCATATAAATTATGCGAACAAAATTGAATACCATGTTTAATAGTATAAAAAGACAAATATTACTATAGTGACTGAATAACAAAATAAATACATATTATCCACCATCGAAACTTCCTTCCTGTGAAGACTCGTCTTTAAATGAGAAAGGTTTGGTCTGTACTGATGTGGTTATTTTCTTGGGTACTGTATCCTTCTCAATACTCTGGATGCATTCGATCAACAAGTCAATGAGAAATGACTGGTCTGTCCTGTAGTGGCTGTGTCCCTCTATACTTGGTAACAGTCTACCTTTATTAAACTGGATTGTATTCGACAGCTTATGCACGAAACCTCGCTTAAATCTCTTTTGTGGGATAGAAACCTAATGGAAAAGTACATATATATAACTATAATTCATATTTTGTCGATTTTGAATGTTTTAATGGTGTCACAATATCGATCATTTGTGACCTTAATTGGTTATGTTACAATTTCTTTGAGGTTAAATGTAGGGTGACTAACAGACTTTATACTCAATCCAGAGACTACTTGATGTGAATGTGTATACATAACAGAAACATATATACACAGAGATTGGCAACTTCGCCATTTTTACGATAGGCAGATGTACCTCTGTATGTCCCTAGGGGCTTTTAAATAAACTCTTAAATAGTTAAATACAGCAGAATAACTTTGATGTGTTATAAAAGTTAAGTAATTTTCAGATGGTTTGAGTACGATTTTGGAAAGAAATGATAATATTTTAACTTATATGTTAATAAAACAAAATGCACTTCCGGTTTTGAACGCCTGATTTTCGAAAAACCAGGTAAAAAAATCTCATTTTCATACTTTCAAAAATCATATTAAATACCATCAATTGGGAAAACTGATCACATCAAACCATGATATAATGTTTAAACTTTGTGTTGATGCAAAATATCATGTTTCAAAGAATACACTTAAAAGTAGTTAGCCAAGGGAAAATGCCTATTAACTGGAGGTACCTCTGCCTGTCAACATAGACAAAGAAGGAGTTTCCAATCTCTATGTATATATGTTTCTGATACAAAAGTACACTAACGATGAATTTCCCGATCGACAGTCTGTAAGGAAATGAGGATATACGTATATTTATATTGATTTACTTTTCCACGTGTGATTGATGGCGATAAAAATGGGAAGTGAATATTCTCCTTTCTGTAAGTGATATTAATGATGAATAAAACTATTTGTGACATTACGATACCAATATATAAAACAACAAGTACTACGGTCTATTATCTTATAAAGAACAATGCAAAACATCGTATACAATTACAGACATTTGGTGTGATGGATATATGGTTTTATTAACCCGAGAATATATTAACCGAGGATTGTGCCGAAAGATTATATTGCCCTCGGTTAACGACTTTACTAAGTATTGCTTAATACATCCATGCCCCTTATTGTTAAAAGATTTGTTTAACACTAAAGTGATTAAAATATTTTTTTTATTTTTCATATCTAATTTGAAACCAAAGGGCTTCCCTACAATGGTGACATTGGCCAAATTTTCATGTCTCTTAGATATTCTCATGTCACTGTGATGCAAATATGCATTTTGATACTTTATTGTTACGTTTGATAGAAAAATTACCTTACAGTACTGTAGAAAAAAATGAATTTTCAAATATTTAATGTAATACAAATTTAGAATTCATTGGAATGAAGAAGAAAAAAAACATCACAAATTATATTTTTGAGATTTTAAATTCAATTTTTTGCCTAAACAACTTGTATGTACTTTTACTGTTTTATCTGTATCGTAATTCAAAGAGAGGAAACGCATTAAAATACCAACTTTAAAAATTAAAAGTTTATAGAATTATTCCCAGGCTACAAACCATGTGGTAAAGATATGGTAATCAGACTTGAAACAATATTTTCTCCGTCAATGGTAAATAAGAAAACCGATAACCCTGCTCTCTCTCTATTTTCATGTAGATAAAATATTTGTAAACTACTAGGAATGTCCGACATGTATTGATTAAATATTTGGGTGTAAATGTTTGCTGTGCTCCAAGCTGTTATCTTCGATGGAAGAGAAATGGCTCCATAAATCATTGATCGTAACATCAAATCAACCTCAACATATTTTGGTTATGAATTTTATGGTTAAAGTCGACGGTATCGAATGTATTTTACTTATTTCCGTTTGGTATCAAAGGGAAGCAACTCTTATGATCAAGTAATGATTAGACAATATGTAAGAGTATTCTCCCTTTTACCGACTTCCCATCTTAGTCAGAGAAGTTTAAGGCACACTGTTCTCTTAGTCCGAGTTTCCTTTCACCCTGACCCAACAGGCAGACATTCTGATAGACAGTTAGTTACCTGGATAAGGAATTTATTTCCGAGAAAATGAGAAAGTCTGGTGTCAAGGTCACAGTTAGTCCGCTAAACCTGCCTATATTATCAAAGTGAATAGTCGGGGAAAGAAAACCAGTCTAAATGCGTTGATAGGCCTTCAAAAAGTTCTCAAATATTAATACGACGGTCAAGTTCTGCTAACTTTTCCCAGTTCTGACCATTGAAATAAAGAAAAGTTGAAAGCATTGAAAGCGAGGCTGCGTGGAAATGTAACCACGGACATAGTCAGCCGGGAGGACGTTTTAGGATTCCTATTCTTTAAACTAATTTCTTTGTACGCAGACAGATTTTCAAGAGAGATTTTATTTTTCTATTTCATAAGAAATTATACTGGATTCATTAACACCATTTTTACCGACTTAAGCCATCCTTGCCCGACTGTTCACTTTAAGCTCTTTTTTTTTTTGCCTAATATATAAGCAAAACAATAAAATAAAAAGCCGAATAATATAGTTTCTCCAAATACTGGATAGAATGTTCTCGAGCAAACCAACAAAAGATTTAATTGTGTATGTTTTCTTGTTAAAGTGCATTGCTTTATAGATAAGATGTTTTCTTTTTGTATGAATAAACGAGTAAAGATAAATGTGAATGTAGATTTTATCAACATTTTAATCATTATTCAAATAAACTTATTCAGTGTATTTTTGTTGTCGTACTTAGAATTGGCCCTTAACTGATCGCTCTATCAAACACTTGTGTATGTCAGTGTCTATCAGACCCCTGTGTATGTCAGTGTCCATCAGACCCCTATGTATGTCAGTGTCCATCAGACCCCTGTGTATGTCAGTGTCCATCAGACCTCTGTGTATGTCAGTGTCCATCAGACCCCTGTGTATGTCAGTTTCTATCAGACCCCTGTGTATGTCAGTGTCCATCAGACTCCTGTGTATGTCAGTGTCCATCAGACCACTGTGTATGTCAGTGTCTATCAGACCCCTGTGTATATCAGTGTCCATCAGACCCCTGTGTATGTCAGTGTCTATCAGACCCCTGTGTATGTCAGTGTCCATCAGACCCCTGTGTATGTCAGTGTCTATCAGACCCCTGTGTATGTAAGTGTCTATCAGACCCCAGTGTTTGTCAGTGTCCATCAGACCCCTGTGTATGTCAGTGTCCAGCAGACCTCTGTGTATGTCAGTGTCCATCAGACCTCTGTGTATGTCAGTGTCCATCAGACCCCTGTGTATGTCAGTGTCTATCAGACCCCTGTGTATGTCAGTGTCCATCAGACCCCTGTGTATGTCAGTGTCCATCAGACCCCTGTGTATGTCAGTGTCCATCAGACCCCTGTGTATGTCAGTGTCCATCAGACCCCTGTGTATGTCAGTGTCCATCAGACCTCTGTGTATGTCAGTGTCCATCAGACCCCTGTGTATGTCAGTGTCCATCAGACTCCTGTGTATGTCAGTGTCCATCAGACCCCTGTGTATGTCAGTGTCTATCAGACCCCAGTTTATGTAAGTGTCTATCAGACCCCAGTGTATGTCAGTGTCCATCAGACCCCTGTGTATGTCAGTGTCCATCAGACCCCTGTGTATGTCAGTGTCTATCAGACCCCTGTGTATTTCAGTGTCTACCAGACCCCTGTGTATGTCAGTGTCTATCAGACCCCTGTGTATGTCAGTGTCTACCAGACCCCTGTGTATGTCAGTGTCTATCAGACCCCTGTGTATGCCATCTGTTTATCATGTTGTCATTAGACACCTGTGTTTTGTGTGGCCATCCGTATCCTGTGTAGTTTTGTTCACACAATAGCCCTGTGTTTGTCATGTTGTCATTAGACACCTGTGTATGTCATGTTGTCATTAGACCCCTGTGTATGTCATGTTGTCATTAGACCCCTGTGTATGTCATGTTGTCATCAGAACCCTATGTATGTCATGTTGTCATCAGAACCCCGTGTATGTCGTGTTGTCTTCAGAACCCCGTGTATGCCTTGTTGTCATCAGAACCCCGTGTACGTCATGTTGTCATCAGAACCTCGTGTATGTCTTGTTGTCATCAGAACCCTGTATATGTCATGTTGTCATCAGACCCCTGTGTTTGCCGTGTTTATCAGATCCCTGTGTATATCGTGTGTTTATCAGTTCCCTGTGTATGTCGTGTATTTATCAGATCCCTGTGTTTGCCGTGTGTTTATCAGATCCCTATGTTTGCCGTGTTTATCAGACCCCTGTGTATTCCGTGTATACATCAGACACTTGAGCGTCTTCCCACTATAAGAAATGCTTACATGTTCACATAGAAAATTGTGTCATTTTCGTCACCTCATTAATAAAATCGTGACAAAACCATGAAGGACATTATAATATAAATCACCTGGATATTCTACATAGCGGCAATCCAGCTCCTTTAACCACGGCGCGATAACTAACAATAAGTTTAATTTGGGAGATTTAATTCCGTGACAACAACATGTTAGTTCTAGTTGTTTAAATTACCTGAACAGGTTAAGATATCCTTCTCTATAGGTTTATATATATATATATATATCACACCAAGGTCGGACATCTCGTGGACCATCCTCGGGGAAAGTGTAGCCCCGCCATGGACCACCCCCAGGCCGAGTATTTCCCCGTCATGGACAACCCCCGGGCCGAGTATATCCCTCTTAAGGTAGGACACGCATGATTGATTCTGTAGTTAAATCAGAAAGGTAGTATCGTCCCTACACCATCGGGAGGATTGAAAGAGGTCAAATATTTTGTCTGAAAGATTTTCTGTTCTGTTATGGGTCACATCAAAAAGGCGAGTATTTATGAGAGGGGGAAATTTAATAGTATATGAAAAGGCACTTACAGGTGTGTCAAAACTTTCATGAATGTAAATTCCGATAGAAAATACTAATCAGTAACATGGAAGACAGTGTGGTTTTAAAACATACAGGTGTGGCATTTTTCATGTGAACTTTGACAAAGTATGAATGAAAACATACTCGGACGTGTCGTGTGGTGATTGACTGAAGTGACTATCTGGGTGTTTGTTTAAATGTCGGCAGCGCACCCTAATATCAAGAATAAACATATAGATAAGTCTAAAAGGAAGCATTATAGCACGATGTTTAAAGTTTTGTTAGGTCATCCAAGTCTCTAACTGCTTTAATTTTATTTACATAGATCTGAAAATTAGTTACAGTTTATATAATTATGGACCCACCAGAGTGTCCATAGTACGTGTTTAGTACAATATAGAATAAGATTTTTATCGATTTTTAATCTAGACCGTAACATGTCTAAAAATGGTCTATGAGCACTCTGGTGGGTCCATAATTATATAAACTGTAACTAATTCCCACATCCCTATGATTTTGTTTATATTTAGGGAGACTTGATCAGTAACCGGTTTACCCACAGGCGTTTGGCTCTATAGACATTTTTTCTATATACATTTGTAATACTGTGTAATACTGTGAAACAGTATTACACCTATATAGAGAGAAAAATGTCTATATAGCCAAACGCCTGTGGTTTACTTATGACATGATATTACTGCAAAGTTGGTATATTTTGTGGATAAAATTCTTCGCGATTTTGTGCATTGTCAACATCGTATACAGACATTCTCGATACTCCAAGGGTTAAGTAACACTCATGTGGATGATAGCTTCAGTGATAGTAACCCCTGGAGTATCGAGGATGGTACACACAACATATCTTCATGTCAATTAGACACATAAAAAAATTTGACCTGAAACGCACTTGAATTTATATGCAGACATTTCGTCTGAAAAGTCATTGCTATAATGACAAGCTGCGTAAATGCATGCATAATATATGCAAAGCTGTGACGAAATTTAGACTGAAGTGCATTGAGTATAAAGGTCATAATAATGTGACCCCTAATTGGATGTTGTCATATTTGTATTTTTATCCCATTTTATATCTTGTATATAGATATAGAGTGGACGGTAACACTATTTTAAGCAATTAATTACATAACACGTGCCTTGATAAATCCTGGAGTGTAATGTGGGTGAAGCTAGATATAACACACCTGTATACAGATAACAGAACACCTTACCTACGTATATACCATAGTCCATTAACATTGATCATTAGTGGTACTTATAGGTGAAAAATATCTTATATCAATATTTCACACATCACAAATGAGTCATCTCTTATATGTTTATAGACGTATTTGCCACAGTGGTCAGACTCGCCACCAGTCTCTAGAATATTGAGGGGGAAAATCACTGAAATTTTGCTTTTTTTTTTCTTTTTTCTTTTTTTTTTCTCTCTATACTGCATATCCGTTTTTAAACTAAGGAGAGATAATCTAGTAAAGAAATCTGCTGAGAAAGCTTAGGGTCTGGTGGCCAATCTAGCCCTCCACCGCCAGGTTGTAAATTCAAAGCCCCTGTTACTGGATACTGGTCGTAGATCGGTGGTTATTCTCCGGATACTACATGGGTTTTTTTTCTCTCACTTATTTCAAAACACATTGTACATCATTAAAGCTGACAATGCAAGTAAAAGTATCCGTGCTGTGATATAAAGATGTCCTTTGTTTCTACGGAAGTTATTGGACATTTTAGGGCATATATGCGTAGTCTCAAATGTTAGTACATATGCTTATATATAGAGCAGTCTTTACCAAATTGGGTTTCATTTTAACACTGATCATGCAACATGATGTACAACAGATAACATGAGCCCGGGTGTTGACAATTGTCTATATCCTAACTCTAGTTGTAAACTCCAATAATTTATCATACATCAATAATACTTACTGTATTAATTTGTATCCATATTGTTTAAACAAAAATAGTAATTAATGATCAGCGATGAAACGGCTGAAATGGACAGTTACATATTCCTAATGCTACTAATCAAAAATGCATTATATTATCCACAATAAAAACAATAATATCATGTTACCCCCTGGAATGTTGTTGTTGGCAGTAAACAACATGTACCCCTCGGTTATATCGCAAAATTTGTTAACTCATCAACGTTACTAGCATTTTATGTCCACTGTCTTCATAGATACCGTAAAAATCGATTCGGATGCACGTGCACGCAAATTACTTAGAAAACACTTCAGTTACGAGTATGTATTCTTCTACTCTTGAGTTTCCGCTATCCCTGACATCAAATTATTTTACAGATTATTTTTGCCTTCGTCAGATGTCTGTCTTGCTATTACTGTAAATCACTCCATTTTCGTGTATGTAAAAGTTCGCGTCTTCATTCTTTCAACATATTTGCTATTAATCAGTGTTACTTCCCTTCGTTTCATCCGGACGAAGGCAACAAAGGGAAGTAACTCTGATACATAAAGATCCGAATTTATATCTTCGTGAAACATATGAATTTGTACTCGAGAAAATGTGAATCCCACGAAAATAATGTGGATAACAGTATAAGTCCAGAAAAAAATAGACTTTTTAATACTGTAAACTTTCATTGTGCGACCATATAACACCTTCTTCAGTGCCATAACATGAAGAAAACGCTTTTACACGAATGTTTGGTGTTCTATCAATAACTGTTCCTGATATAAACCATTAAATATATCCGGTTTACACATTTTGATCTGATAAGGAATATCACTTTTGAATTTCTATAGTTTAAAGGGACAGTATCAATATCAAGTCTGAAAATAACGACTCGATCATAATTATGTAGAAACTGGAGAAGCGTGAGTTCTAAATCTTATATTCGGGATGTTTTTTTAAAGACAGTTGTTGTTAGTATCACGAAAGGCCAGGGCTATTAAATAGGGGTTTACAGTCCCTTAGTCAATTATAGATACATAACAATTATATCAGCTTGGCAAATGTCGATCTGAATTTGATATAGTACATGCTTAGGAAATGAGAAACGCCGTTGGGAAATCTCAACGGTACCTCGCATGTGTATAACATGTACGGATGAGAAAGGGATGCTTTTTAATTATATTCGTGAAGCTAGTGGATATCACATAGATTGGATATATCTGTATATAAAGTTGGATCTATAATATAAATACTATACATCCTGTTTGTATATAGCGACACGACTAATGAAAATGGATTGCTCTTATGTTCGGAGTCATGTCGCCCTAGTTAAACAAACAGAAGTTTACATGATGCATTTTGTGACGAAATGTCCTTTTCAGCTAGTATAGTGATTTGATAGTGGAGGAAACCCGGAGTATCCAGAGAAAACCCAGAGAATATGCTTTGATTAATGAAGTAAATGAATTATAAAGGTCACCAGAGCGTGACCCATTGTATAGACGGATTTGTATTTTTTTGATAATCAGATAGAAGACGGTAGAGAGTTAGAGCAAAACCTATATTGTGCCATTATTTGTTTGTTTCTTTTTTCTCTCTCCTGATTTCCCCCGCCTTTGTGTATTTGACTGTTTTAGACTTCGATTAGGTTTGGGAGCTGAGAGTGTCAATTTTCAAGAAATAAAAGAGTGATTCGTCAGTCCCCCCCCCCTCCTCCACCCCCATCGAGAGCTCCGTTTTCATGCACATAAAAATTACGAGCTCCTTGAATTCAATAAAAACGTACATAATTATTATCACATTGACACACTTTAGTCACTTTGAAGATTACGACTGTAACTGCAGTATAACTGTATGTTAGCCAAATGTTTGCATAAGATCAATTTGTGCAGTAAAAAGAATACACACAATAATGTAGGTTAGAAAACTTTCAATAAAACACCGTCGGGCTTGGCAGATACTGATGTCTCTGTCTGCAAGTTTATCTTATACACAAGACATCTCCATACAGCAGAGCAGTTGGCGAATTCAACCGTAATTAGTTGAATGGTGAAAAACATACTGAAGTACTTTACCCGCGAACACATTTACGGGGATAGTAACACACATACATGTGGAACAAACTCCAGAGGAATCTATCTCTATCTCTTCCGTGCAGTACCATCACTGCAATCTAGGAACAGGTGCTGCATTTCATCAGGAGGGGGTTTCATGGGGTAGTTTCACTTTATCCCCTCCTCGCTATTGTAGGATGGTCTCGTACTCCTACTCAAACAGCGCGAGACGTGCACGCGCCTGTGTACATATCAGACAATAAACAGGAAAACTTATGAAAATTACGCTTATTTGTCTTAAGAGTCTCGCGCAAGGGCGCGTGCACAATATTGGAATATCACATGTGTAATTCTGATCAAAATGATACATGTGGAAAAAGTGAAGACAATTGTGGTGGATAATGATTTATTGGAATCTTGACAAAATAGTTATGGAATTATGTTGTATTATAAGAGGATATGATTTGATTTTGTGCTTATATCATGACGTCGTTGGATTTTGCGATTCTGTACTTGGATGTCACGAAGTTGTCGTGTGATGCCAATTAATGATTTTTCGGTGAAATGACAACATGACATATTTGTCGATGACATGTTATTAAATTGAGTGTTTCCATGACAAATGACGTCATGACATGTCTTCTTCAAGTATATGATATTTTTTTTAATTATGTGCTACAACAACGTAAAGAATATTTCACAATAACGTGACGTCGCTGAAACTTGTGCCTTTATTACCTAATACCTATGATACCAGTTTTAATCATAATGACGTCAACGAAATATGTGCTTCATTAAGATGACGTCTGTATAATGTGTGCCTAGTAATAAGAAAACATTGAGAAATCTCTGAGAATTGAAGGAGGATTATTGTAATTCCACGAAACAATCTCACAAATTCACCTGTTCCGTTTTGTGCCTCGCCTCGTCACGTTAATTGGGTTCATGGTCAGCCGAAAGGTGCCGTCAGAGGGCGCTGCCACTTCTGGTTACCATGGCAATAGATGGTCGAGGCCTAGTGATCCTTATGAACCAGCTAGCCATTGAAATAATGGTAGGTATAGACTTACAATGGTAACCAATGGAAAAATAACACGTGTTACGTATATTCAGTATAATATAAAGGACACTAATCTGATGAGGTGTAAAGAGTTGGGGTATTTGGCGATCATTAGATCACAGGGTCACGTATCGTTTCTATATGAAAAATAGCCAGAAATACATTTTATATGTATTTCTGGCTATTTTTTCATGTAGAAACTATACATGACCCTGTGATTAGATGGATAAATGTATACTCTTTAACGTAAGGATGACACTGATGTTCTATTCGCCTGCTCACTTTGACCAAGCAAAAAAACACACAAATGAATGATAAAAAAACATAACTTCGTAGTAATGACGTCTAAATGTACACATGTTTTATAATACACATGTAAATGACATTTAGGGAGTACTTAATCCGGCATAATGACATGTTATATTATAAACCTGTCGGTTTTTATAATGACTATGCCCAGGTTTTGGTCTGCTGATCAGGTACTCATTTTTATATAAAAAAAAATACTCGTTACTATAATGTCTTACTCAGTTCGGCAAAATAAGGAAACAAATTACTTTCTTTACTCTATTGACATTTTTAGAGTTCGGCATAATTAAATTGTTTATCAATGTATTTATTGCTATAATCATATATAATTAGAATAATGATGTTTATCGATGCATTTATTGCTATAATGATATATAATTAGAATAATGATGGTTTATCAATGAATTTATTGCTATAATGATATATAATTAGTGCATTTATTGCTAAAATGATATATAATCAGAGTTCCGCGTGACAATACTTGTATATGTAAAGGATACTCATCTCCCTTAATGACGGATACTCAGTTCGGCATAACCAAGCTATGAATGACATTCGTTATTATAATGACATACATTTGTAGGTTAAGAGTTCGGCACGATGATATGTGTACATAGTTAGGCATATCTGACCTCTTGAATAGAGTAGGACTAATGGAAGCACCTTGGCGTCAGCGTCGGCGTCGGCATTAGTGTCGACATCAGCGTTGTATGGTTAAGTGTTGGTGCGAAATGTTGTTATCTATAACAATTGACATTGATTTCGGTTTTATCGAATTTGGTAATGACAGGAATTTTAAGAGTGAATAATTACAATTTTACGAATTTCAATACTTTAAATTTGTACTTTATTTTTTCCTTTACATTGATTTCCGCAACATATGTTGTTATGGATATGCAATCATTTTATGGGTATTCATAGGAATTGTTTTTAACAAATCCAAGAGCCCAAGTTAGAAAAGTAAACTTGTTAAGCTTTTAGGTTTTATAATCTGCCAGAGTCAAGTTTTGCTGTTTTCAAACAGCTCTTGTTTGATAATGACATATGATCTAAGTTTGCCTTAATGAGATTTACCTTACACATAATTAGTATGTAAATGATATTCATTATTATAGTGACAATTTTCAAAGACTAGTGATACATGTACACGTAGCTTAAACTTTATAAATTCTGTTAACCTTTATATGCTCTACCATTAGACCCCAAAAGCGAAAGTAAAAATGACAGTTTTTATTCAATTGAAACTTTGAACTCGAAAGAAAATTAACCAATGGATGCAACAGGTATATAGTATCATTATATATGGGAGTGGGGAGAGGGTAACGTTATATAAAATGTAGTTTCGGTGCGAACGAATACACCGTTTTGCTCACGTAATAGGGAACATCTGCCAACTATATCTTGGGACATTTTGGCGAACATTGTGACTTACCATTTATAATTACCTCGGCTGTCTCTGGTTAACGTTAGGGTGACTCAACACATAGCCAACATACTGTTTTAGCACAGGGACGCGAGAACTTGATGCCTCTAACTCAGGGACTTAGGAACTTCGTCGGACTGGTTACTATGGTAACTACTGTGGTGAGTTAAGGTTAAATTAAGCGATACGGGAGCTTGTTACAGTATCTCTCGTTATCGTCGGTCACAGGGACTTGTTACGGTTACAGAAATTTGATGACCTAGATTATCTCTGGTTAACGCCGGTCACATGGACTTGTTACGTGTCCCTGAGACTGTCTATATTATATGATGTTATGTGATATATTATTTTACATAGAGATGCGATCACATATTGCCCTATCACAGGAACTAAATAATTTATGACCGGAACTGTACGCGCAATCAACTGAACAATCCTCGATGCTCTAGGGGTTACTATCACTCACGTTATGTCATGACAGTGATAATAACCTCTGGAGTTTCGAGGATGACATTGTACTAGCATTTGACGATGGTCTATTTCACTGTTTTCTTTGAAATGAGGCTTCGGTCATTGTGCAAAGTTCCATAATCTGTCTGAGACATCAAAACTATTCATTCACCAGAGAGACGAAGGGAGTTAACTCTGATGTATGGGCACCCTATGTTTTCTCCGGAGTTGTCGTTCCTTGCACACTCGCAAAGACCCAATAGCAATTTGGTGCAAACCTCTCATAACGTATCTGATGTATGCAAGCATTTAGCACGTGTGGTAGGGCTTTCGATTTAATTTGATTGTATCGACATCATGGAAACACAGAAGAATCGCGGATATGTTACCATGTGTTCATCTGGAACATAGAGAAAGTTTCATTGCAAAATGTGCATGTATGATTTTTGATGAGGACAAGAAATGTTTCATGTTTGATATGCGTTTCTCTCAAGGGTTTCGTTGTCTACAGAAAAACGATCGTTTTTCAATAATAAATATTTTAGATATCTTTCTCAGAATTATAGAAACTCGATTTGAGACATAAACTGGAAGTGTGTGCAGCCTATCTCTCACGATCTCAACCAGTAACAAATGATGTAACAGATCGGCCATAGTTTTACTACTGTAGTCACGAATGTACATTGCGGGCGCGCCATTGCCGGGCAGACGACCTTCGAACCGAGGTAAATAAAACAAGATGGAACCCAGACCATTTTACAGTTTAGAAATTTTGAATGCTGTACGTAATAGCAGAGCGATTTAACACGGCACGTGCATCAAACCGCAAGCGTTTGTTATTGTTTGTAGACACTTGGTGTGTTGGAACGTCTCCAAATCGTCCCACTAGGAACATATAGAAACTATGGCTGACATCATACCGACAGTTTTGTATCAGTTATGTTTGTATCAATGTAAACACCTGATCCACACGACCGGGTGATCTGCACAAGCATGCCTGCGACATGCATGCAGTGTTTTATGTCTGTATATTATGCCGTGAACAGGTAGAGGAGGTCTTGTCAACATTCCCCGAATTTCCCCGCGTTCTAGAGAGCGCGTACTCGCTCAGCTCGCTATGAGAGACTGGAAGACATTATATATTTTTCGTTGAACTACTTGACAAGTTAATATGATTCTTTGAAGATGGCGATTGGACGACATGTCACGTGATGTAATTCTGGTAACGTCTTCTTTCATTTACTGTTACATGTATTTCATTTTTAGTTTTGATAAATTAACGACTGATTAATGCATGTGTATCCATCACGAAAGCTTCAACTTCCGTTACATGCGTAGTAGAAACACATTGGTATCTTAAACGTCAGCAAGCGACCCCGTGGTCGGAACATACTCTCTTAACGCCCATGCGCAGAACGAACTTCGTACACGGATCTGTTTTGATTTTAATTGTGAATTTATAAATTAGATGATGTAAAGCTTGATCCTCTACAGAAATATTTTAAAATCCAAACAAATTAATCAAAATTAGAGTTGCGATACGCTCCAATACAAGATCTAACAACTCTCCGTTCGGGGTCTCCTCAGCATGACCCCTGGCCTAGTATCGGAAAATCTCGGGATGCACTATTAACCGTTCATACTTCCGAGAGAATCAAATTACCACGCCGAAGATTTCGTAGGCGACACGATGATTGGCTAACCATAGTGGTCATACTGAGTTGACCCTATAGGTCAACCTATAGCTATTTTGTTATGTCTATTAACAGGAGTAATTCTACGAGAATGATGTCAAAAGTTACAAACATTAGATTTTTAGGTCACCTGAGACGAAGTCTCAAGTGACCTAATCTAATCGCATTTTGACCGTCGTCGTGCGTCGTGCGTCGTCCGTCGTATGTCCGTAAACAATATATATTTTCGTCTTCTTCTCTAAAACTGCTGAAGCAATTTCAATGAAATTTTGCACAAACCTTCTAAGGCATAAGGCCAATCAAAATTGTGAATTATATGGTCCCCACCCCCCAGGGGGCTGTGGGAGGGGCCAAAAGGTAAAATTGAGTAAAATTTCAAAAATCTTCTTCTCTACTCACAGATGTGGTAGAATCAAATACTCTTCATAGATAGAAAGGTATTACAGTCCTTTACAAAAATTGTGAATTATATGACCCTGGGGTCTCTAGTTTCCCCCTGGGGAGGGGGTTAAGTTTACTATAGTTTATATAGGGAAAACACATTTTTGCACATTATTTGGTCATTTGTAATAGGAAATGAGTCAAATGTTGTCAGAATTATCAGTATGAGATGGCCATTTAATCCTATTAACAAATTTTCTATGACTGACCCCCAGGGGCCTTAGGGGCGGGGTCAAAAGGGGTCAAATAGGCTAAAACTTCAAAAATCTTCCTCTGAAATTCTGGAAATGGTAGAATCAAATACTTTTCATAAATAGAAAGGTTTTAAGTTCCTTTACAAAAATTGTGAATTATATGACCCTGGGGTCTCACGTTTCCCCCTGGTGAGGGGGTCAAGTTTACTATAGTTTATATAGGGAAAACACATTTATGAGCATGTTTTGCTCAATTTTCATTGGAAACGAGTCAAACTTGGTTAGAATTATTAGCCTGAGATAGCATTTTAATATGATATCCATATTGGTCCAGGCCGACCCCCTAGGGGCAGAGGGGCGGTGCCAAAAAAGGTCAAATAGGCTAAAACTTCATAAATATTCTTTTAAAATTCTGGAAATGGTATAATCAAATACACTTTATAGATGAAAAGGTCTTAAAGTTTGTTTATAAAAATTGTAAATTATATGACCCTGGGGTGTCCTGTTTCCCCTTGGGGAGGGGGTCAAGTTTACTATAGTTTATATAGGAAAAACACATTAATGAGCATTTTTTGCTCAATTTTCATAGGAAATGAGTCAAACTTGGTTAGAATTATCAGCCTGAGATAGCATTTTAATATCATATCCACATTGGTCCTGGCCGACCCCCTGGGGACAGAGGGGCGGGGCAAAAAAAGGGTCAAATAGGCTAAAACTTCAAAAATCTTCTAAGGTTCTGTATATAGTAGAATCAAATAATTATAGATGGAAAGGTCCTAAGGTGTTTTATAAAAAATGTGAATTATATGACCTTGGGGTCTCACGTTACCCCCTGGGGAGGGGTCAAGTTTACTTTAGTTGATATAGGAAAAACATATTTGTGAACATTATTTGCCCAATTTTCGTAGGAAATTAGTCAAACTTGATTAGAATTATAAGCCTAAGATATAGCATTTAAACATCCATATCCGTCCTCGATGACCCCCTGAGGGACCAGAGGGGCAGGTCCAAACAGGGTCAAAATGATTAAAATTTCAAAAAATACCTCTAAGTTTACAGGTTTGATGGAAGCAAATACTCTTCATAGTCTTAAAAGTCAAATTTATAAATCACTGACCAACTTCAAAGCCCAGCATATAGTGTTTTTATGTCTTTCATTTGTTTCATAATTTGTTTCATTATGTATTCTAACTCAGGCCCATGGGCCTCTTGTTAGAATATCCTGCAACTGTCCCACATACTGACCGATATCTACTGCCGGATAAACTTGTGCTTTATCCGTCAATACAAAATGCTTTATCCGTTAATACAATAACGTGAATTTGTTCCACATCTGACGGAACTTTTTCTAACTTGACCCTGAACTTTAACCCTACGTTGAATGAAACGTCATTCATACCCTCTAAAAAGTGACGTCACAATCACCGTCTTTTTCGTGGCTCATGGCGAGGCACGGAAAGTCGAGATGACTCGGCAAAGCCTCGTCATCTCGGCTTTCCTAAGTCTCGCGCCAAAGTAAACCTTGTATTATAAGACACTAATCATGTATTCTCTATATATGTACGTTTATTAATAATAAAACGCAACATATGAACAAAATATCGGTTTTTTTTTAATTTTTACATTTTCACAATATCCTGTGTCACCTACAAGTGGGGCCGCGGTGGCCGAGTGGTTAAGATGTACCGACATATTACCACATGCCCTCCACCTCTGGGTCGCGAGTTCGAATCCCATGTGGGGCAGTTGCCGGGTACATGCCACTGGTCGGTGGTTTTTCTCCGGGTACTCCGGCTTTCCTCCACCATCAAACCTGGCACGTCCTTAAATGACCCTGGCTGTTAATAGGACGTTAAACTAATCAAACCAACCAAATCACCTACAAGTCAATGTCACGAAAAATATATCCGAGGAAAAATTAAATGCGATAGGGATTAATATTATTGTGTAATTAACTCCTGTGATGTTGTGCTTGGCATATATAGGGTGCCTTGTATATACAATTAACATCCATGGACAAACAGTTTATCTATGTGATGTAAACAAAGCAATGACTCTGCTCTATCCTAACCGGTAATTAACGAGTGCGTTCTCGCGACGTCTTTGTTTGGTTTTGATTACCCAGATATGTCTCTAGCTTGCCATCTCGTACACTGACAGAGAAGTACAGTACTTTGTGTCATTTTACTGTCTTTATCCTCTCGTGACTCTCTCTGTACCTCTACACTCTCCCCTCCCCCCTGCCTTCCCTCCGTCAGTGCTACTCCACAACTCGGTGTATACATACATGTACCTGCTAACGCTCAAACGACTAATTTCATATAACATTATCAACACGCATGCACGTACATTACATATGCAGAGTCGAGTATCTATGGCTTGTGTCAGTATATCTCTGTTTACTATCAGTTGTATGTGACAGTTACATGCTGGCCTGTTAATACAGGCATGTCGCCCCGTCTTGCCCTTTGGCCAGAGAAAGGCATGGACAGTTAGGGTCGAGGTAGGCACGTGCAGTAGGGAAGTTTGTGGAGACTTTTTTGTACTGAGCCAACATGTATCATCTAGGATTCCCGGTGAGTACATGTTTTAAAATAAATGTATTTACTTCTGGAGAATATTATGGAGTTTCTGTCCATGGTTACTTCTGGTCATGAAAGTGTCTAATTTTAGACCACCCAAATTCTATGTAAATCAAACACAAGGGTTCCGGTAGAATGTTTAACTGGAACAAAATGTATTTGTATACTGAGTCTACAACTACTTCCGGGAGAATTTGTATACTAAGAATATATTAAATGTGTGCAGTTACAAAGCATTTCCGGTGGAATGCTTGTGTTAGTTTGCAGCTACTTCCGGTAGGATGTGTAAATGGAGGATGAAGGTAGTTCTTTTGGTAGTAAATCTCTATTGATTTTGCAGCTACAATAAATTTCCGGTAGGATGCTTGTGGTTAGATGATAGCTACTTCCGGTAAGATTTGTATACTGAGTTTCACTTCATGTACAATGTGTAAAAACTTATTTAGAGATACTTCCGGTTGGATGTGTACAATGGTTACTAGCTGCGATTTTGTAGCTATAAAGAAGTTTCGTTTTATTCGTTCTAACTGGTCACCAGTGGTGTTACAACCATTTCCGATATACTGTGTTCATATATTTGACAGATAGTACAGAGGAATGGGTGGATTTGCATTTTTATTGAGTTTAGACTTTTATTTGGTATGACTGGTTAAACTATTATTAAGATATGTATAAGCTATATGTATAGTTATCGTTCCAAGCACAATGTGGTTGTCTTTTTAGTAGCTTTGTTGGATTGTGATAACAGCTAATTCATGTAGAATTGGTGGTTTGAGATAACAGCTACTTCCGGTAGAATTGATGGTTTGAGATAACAGCTACTTCCGGTAGAATTGGTGGTTTGAGATAACAGCTACTTCTGTTAGGAATAGTATATAGAGATAACAGCTACTTCCGGAAGGATTGGTATATTGAGATGACAGCTACTTCTGTTAGGAATGGTATATTGAGATGACAGCTACTTCCGGAAGGATTGGTATATTGAGATGACAGCTACTTCCGGAAGGATTGGTATATTGAGATGACAGCTACTTTCGGAAGTATAGGTATATGGAGATGACAACTACTTCCGGAATGATTTGTATATTGAGATGACAGCTACTTCCGTTTGGATTGGTATATTGAGACAACAGCTACTTCCGTTAGGATTGGTATATTGAGGCAACAGCTAATTCCGGTAGGATTGGTATATTGAAACGATAGCTACTTTAGGTGGAATTGGTACATTGAGTAACAGCTACTTCCGGTAGAATTTGTATATTGAGATTACAGCTTCTTCCGGTAGAATTGGTTAATTGAGATGACAGCACCTTTCGGAAGGATTCGTATATTGAGATGACAGCTACTTCCGGTAGAATTGGTTTATTGAAACGACAGCTACTTTCCGTGGAACTGGTATATTGAGATGACAGCAACTTCCGGTAGGATTGATATTTTGAGACGACAGCAACTTCCGGTAGGATTGGTAAATTGAGATGACAGCTACTTCCGGTAGAATTGTTTAATTGAGATGACAGCTACTTTTGGTAGAATTGGTATATTGAGATGACAACTACTTCCGGTAGGATTGGTATATAGGGATGACAGCTACTTCCGGTAGAATTGGTTAATTAAGATGACAGCTACTTCCGGAAGGATTGGTATATTGAGATGACAGCAACTTCCGGTAGAATTGGTTTATTGAGATGACAGCTACTTCCGGAAGGATTGGTATATTGAGGTGACAGCTACTTCCGGTAGGAATGGTATATTGAGATGACAGCTGCTTCCGGAAGTATTGGTATTTATTACTATTACTACTAATCCAGTAGGGTTTTAATTTTATATTACAACTAATGCACAAAGAATATAGAGTTTCTGTCTGGTTCCAGTGATCTATTTATTTATTTATCAAATGACAAACAATCAATATTGAGCTCCAAAAATGGTTTATAGAATGTTTTATATAACGGTTGATTAAGTCACGCCGTGTAATTTTATATGTACATTAGCACGTCATTACAGTATAATTGGAGGGATTCCTACATGGCATTTATGCCTAATTTTATAGAATTGTAACAATATTGTAAATTTCAGTTTCAGACGTAGTATATAGACAACACGGTAGGGAAAGTCGTGTCTCCTTATCAGTCTCCCTCGGATGACCCTTGCTATTGGTGTTTCCTTGACAACAATATCCATATGACCCTGACTATTGCCTTTTTGTGTTTCCTTGACAACCATCTTCCTAAGACCCAAGATATTAGTGTCTGCTTGACAACCATCCTCATATGACCCTGGCTATTGGTGTCTCCCTGACAACCATCCTTGTATGACTCTGACCAATGGTGTCTCCTTGACAACCATTCTCGAATGACACTGGCTATTAGTGTCTCCTTAAGAACCATCCTCTTAATGCAATGACTATAAGTGTCTCCTAGACAACCATCCTCGTATGACCCTGACTGTTGATGTCTCCTTGACAACCATCCTCGTATTACCCTGACTTTTGATGTCTCCTTGACAACCATGCTCGTATTACCCTGATTATTGGTGTGTCCCTGGCAATCATCCTCGTATGACCCTGACCATTGGTGTGTCCCTGACAGCCATTCTCATATGACCCTGACTATTGGTGTTTACTTGTCCGGCTTAGCAATCAACATAAAGGGAATGGGACGACTTGTTTTTCCGTTGTCAGTATAATGTGACCGTTTGGGGTGTGGTTTTTTTTTCAATGTCTTTGGGAATATGCTTCATTGAGATGTTCCCTTACCAATTGACATGATATAACCACAGGTGTTTGGCTCTATAGATATTTTTTTCTCTCTATACTATGTTACATAGTATTACTTATATAGAGAGAGAGAAATGTCTATAGAGCCAAACGTCTATGATATATCCCTGGCTGTTGGTGTCTTCTTGCAACCCATCAATATGCCGATAAGGCCCTTGCAAAGAGTCTCTAACTGTCAATTTGTATCCATATGTCCAAAATATTTCCAAAGCCTCGTTTTCATATGACCTTACTTTTATCAGGACTCTTTGGCATGAACTTAGTATGATTTTGCAATGGTGTGAAAATATTAAACCTTAACTACTTTATTACTTCTACCGTGTTCGAATTCTTACCTGCATACTCATACAACCTAGAAGATAAAAAACATATTTACAAAAAAAACAAAATGATTGGCATGCTCAATCGTTAGACAAAACATGCAACAATGTAATGGATACGACATTAAAACATAAGTTTATCGCACACTGCAGCTTCAGTGTTATTGCGGCTATTTTGAGCCTCGTAAATGAGGCAGGATCGTAGAACAAACTCGAATATTACTCGCACAAGTAGATCATAAACGGTGATCGAATCTGTTCGTTTTCTATGCAGTTGATAGCAGCAGAATCGCTGGGTTATAATGATAAATTACTGAATCAATTAGAACAAATTAATCATCGATGTTATACATCTGTCTGTGAACATTTTACGGTGTATTTACAATTCTCTGACGAATTCGCACCAAGTCTGAGCGGATATATATACACTCTGCGACCTTTTTATGATTTGTCTGAGTTATCGAGTACAGCAACATTCATCACCCGATAGAAAATGTTATTGTTCCAAAATACAACACAGTTATCATCTCAGCTTGCCAACTTGTCAATTTTTAAAGCATAAACGTTGTATTGGTTGGTCACATACCAACTGTCAGATACGATGAAAAATTCTTAAGAAGGATGCCATGTCGTGTCATGTTTTCCAAAATTCCTAGAGGCGTAACAGTGAAATGATCAGGTGGTGTTATTGTTAAGCCATTCGCCTTTCACCTAGGCCTAGCCGGTTGGGGTTCGATCCCCGGCAAGGACGTGAAAGATCTGTCGTCACCTACCCAATCACGTGGGTTTTCTCAGGGCATTTCTGTTTCCTCCCAGTCTAAAACCCATCGCGCGCTTTCATCCGGGCCATCGGAAGTGATGAAAATGAAAATAATGTATATAGTAAACTATGTACATAGAGATGTGCAAATCAGATTTTTCGAGTTATATTTACAAATATCTGGGAAGGGGGTTCTTAATTATAAAAGTGTTGTTTGTTTGTCTTGTAGTTCTTCGGAAATACAAATGTCAGTCCCACACATCAAAATATAGACTTAAACATTTGTGACCATAACGGTTCCTTAGTTTATTTCATTAGTTGAAAAATAATTGGTGTTTGATCATGTATATATATGTCTAATTAACACAAAAAATAATATAAAATGCTTTATTTCGCCTTTGATGCATGCGCAATCAGTACATTCTTCCATATAGGATATAGTGACACGGAATTTTTTCGGGATGCAACTAATTATTTTTCATATTTTTAACTTGAAGTAAAATTAGAAGCTCAAACTTTTCAATGATGGTAATGGTGTAAAGTAACTTTTTTAACTGAAGAAAAATATTTAATCGTCTGTTCCTGTTTTTATTAGTGAAAAAATACCATTTGTCAGCGGTGGAGCATCTTTAGCAATAAAAGTAACCTGTGTTAGACAACATTTAAATTATTGACTTTGGCATTGTTATAAATAGATATATTATACATGCTTTGTACCTAAAAGCCAAAGGTCTTTTGTTTAATAAAAAATTCACTGAGTTGTCAAGGTTTGTCATGATGTGAATTCATTACAATACATGTATAGAGGGACATTGGATCACGTGATAAAACATCTTACGCTTTCTGTTTCATTTAGCAGTTATTATTTGCCGTAAAATAAATCGTACATTGGCACGTGTGTCCTCGTTGTCCATTCATTAAAGACGACGAAACATTGACTCCCTGCTGAAACTCGTCAGACATGTTTATGTTACGATAAAAAAATATCAGCTAGTACTTAGTACACGTGAACAGGTGTCATTGTCCAGTCCCCCACGGGATTTCCACGCGCGCGTAGGTATGGGTGGGAGTAGTGTTAATTAGAGGTATTATAATCGTTGTTCGGAACAGACTGCAAGGGGAGGTCAAAAAAGTCTTTTCCACAACCAGTCCCTAAATGATCAAACAGACAGGTCAGCGGGGATCCTATTGTCGAGTTCCAATTGTTACCTACATTCAAACAAGCTCCTTGTAAGCAGTTTTCTCCCTCTGTATGTCCAGCTAGGTATTTCAGGGGTCTTTAGGTGGAATTCGGAGGTCGGAGAGTCCGCGTGCATGACTAACACTGCGGTATATCGTAATCTGTGTTCAACATCTCCAACATAGTAACGACATTTTTACCGTTCGGGTGATATTAATCTTCCCGTTACTTGGCACTTTGTGGAATATCTGCTCTGTATAAGACTGAGTTGTCTGGTGATGCGCCTTACACTTGTACATAGCTGAACATGCTTCTGATTGGAAACGTGGAGAGTATCTTACTAAAAAATACAGAGAGGGTAAGTCCAGCGGTCAAATTTGTCTTTAGTTGTTTAACTTACCTCGTAAACTCGGTCTGTCCAGTGCGTAATGCTTGGTCAGTGTATGGGTGCAATTCGGTGTCTAACTTACCTCGTAAACTCGGACTGTCCAGGGCGTAATACTTGGTCCGTGTATGGGTGCAATTCGTACATGTAATATACAGTTAGATATCACGTGTACATTGTCAAAGAGATGACCAATATAACATTTCGGAATCGGACATCGGTCATCTAGGCGAAGAACAAATTATTTTTTGTCGTCTTACAAATCTTAAAACTTGAGAAAAAATTAGAAACTTTTGAGGATGTTCCATGTTTAGGAAGCAAAGGAAGTCCGAGAGAAAACCGTCTACCTACGCTCGGTATCTTACCTAAACAGGTTCCCGAAGGTGAAGGCCTAAGGCTAGTGGTACTGTGTCTGGAACAACCTAACCACCTACGGTACGTCCCTTCTAGATGAAGGGTACCCAACGTACCACGTGATCGTGGTAAATAGTTTATACAGGTGTTAATTTCGGAGACGATCGTCACCTGTTACTTCTTAGATACTGACTGCAGCTACATTGTATTGAGGCGAATCTTATCGGACAATAGTTAGATAAATGTGAAGATCAAGGCACATAAAGGACTGATAGGAAGGTTTTACAAGTAATTCATTTGACGCCGACAGAAAATGACACGATAATCGACGAGAAATCAGGAATGTGAAACTTCGGAAATCTCGTTAGTTCTACCAATGATCGCGAGACACAGAGATTATACGGCATCTGATATTTTTCTACTAGGCTAGCCCTAATACCTGTGGGAACAATTTGTTAATTACTCGGATATTTGCTATAAATTATCCGTAGGTCGATGTTTTCTCTCTAAAACTCTGGTTTTCCTCCACTTCTGTATTTATGCACCACCTCAAACATAGCATCTTAAACAATCTAAGCCAACCAAACAAGTACTTAATTTTATGATGAATAATAATCGTGTAAATAAAGGGTAGGCCTAACCATATAGAAGTTGTTTGCTATGGTTTTCTACCGGACCGACTAAGATTTTTGGCTAAAGATGATATCTGAAGTCTTTAAAAGCAATATTACAGCTAGTACAGACAATACTACACGTATTTTGTATAGCTATCGATCCGCTTGGTCATTTGAGTCTCAAACATATCTGAATTAAATATTTTCATATCGCGTCTTTTATCAACAGTGGTATGTAGCAGGGTGGTTGTGTTTTACTCGTTTGATTTGATTTGATTTGATTTAAACATATTTTATTTGCATATATACAAATGGGATCAGACACAAGTTGAATAACTTATAGTCCGTCTTCTCCCGTAATACATTAATGATTAAATATATAATGACCGCAAATATATTAAGAAAATGATGATGAAGAATATCAAGGTTTAAATTTATGATAAGAATTACAAAACATATATCGTTTTATGAAGTACCCGTACCCGCATGTCCGTATAAAAGTATGTATTTGTATGAAATATCACCATAAGAATTACATTTACATTATAAAACTGATTTGACATTTCTTTAAAATTAAGGCTATATCTGATACAAAATTAAATAGTGTAACAAAATAACACACACATATATATATAAGCTAGTATTGTTGATATAGAGTAGGTGACACAGTAGACCGTTTACTCGTTTAATTAATACTTCTGTATTTGATTAAAAGGTTGCTTAATACCAGCAATTTCACTCATCTGTACTTCAATACATAATCTCTGTAGTTTAAAGAGAGAAACCATTTTAACATTTTCCTTTTTAACTTCAAATCAAATTTGTAAAATAACTCATACATGTTCATCTAAAAATAATGTGTCATAAGTCAATATATTTATCTTTAGAATTATTATCAAAATATCAAAAATAAATCGGGATAAATAACGAAATACATATGTGTTTTATATTTTAAATGATAAAAAGAGATAACTTCATTTGGATACATGACTTATACAGGCATTTTTTTCTACTGAAATCTGAAATAATCTGAATTAAAGAGATAAACAAAATCTTCCTATACATTGTAACTTTTTTACATTGCTGTTTACTGCTAAGTAACTGATAAACACGTTCTTGTTTATCAAGCATTTGTTGTTTATTTTTCTTTAATTATACTATAGTATGACCTAGGGATCACTTTACAAGAGTAAACAGACGTATTTCCCCCATAATTAAGTTCTTCGTGTTTCTATTAACAGCTAGGTGGGGACCTGACAGGTGCCAAGTCCCTGTGTTAGGAACCTGACATGAAATCGTTTCTAGTCCCTGTGTCCCTATTTGTCCCATTGTGGTATGATGTGCAAGTCGAAAATTCCGTATTGCTATTCATTCTGCAATGTTTACATGCATCCAGATGTTTCTTCGTGCGGTTCGCTTACAAACGATAACATAAAAACGCATTCCTTAATGTCATTTTCAAGTTAAAACTATACCATGTATATTCGATTTGATGGATTATTTTTGCGGAATGATTTGTGAGTGAAATGTTTTGTAGTACAGTATTCCTCCGCAGTGATTTTGTTATAGATATTTACTACTTTGGGAATTACTACAACAGGTTACTACCTATAATGAATGATTAATTTGTTTATATTGACTGTTTACTCATGATGAATTGGCTCCTTTACGACCGTTATTGTATACATAGCAGACAACGTGATTGTTAGAGCACGTGTATTGTTTCGCATTAGCAATACACAATATGCACGTGGTCACTGGAAACTGACGATTGTCTTATTATATATCTTCGTGAATGTTCCCAAACATTTTTGTCTAAATTCATCAATTTATTTGAAAATATGCTTTTCGTTTTTCCTTAACCTTGAAATTGTTCGGTTTTTTTTTCTTTTTTTTTTGTGTGTTTTTTTTTAAATGTTATTAACGATGTTTAATTATATTCCATGAAAACTTTATTTTTTTATTTGAAGAAAGCAAACAAGAATAATTGAACATTAGTCTGCTGAAGTCTATGTAAATAAACGATTTCATTAAAAACATACACAATTTTTAATGGAACATTATTTCCCTATTTGAATGGGGTCAAATTGGTTTTCTCTCTTACCCTGCCTCCAAACATGGACATTCTCACAAATATTGTGTAAGTCGGTCACTTGTAAGTCTGGCGTGAGACCAGAATTACACATCACTATGTGTATAGTACGGGTATAATGATAACCCATAAACAAAGAGATTGATGTTTATTCTAGTGTTCTTTATGTGACGTCATAGTTAATCGAATTGTGTCATCTTAGTGAGACAAGTCTCGAGATAGAGTTAACCTTGAACTTGAACTCCACAGACGAACACAATGCTGTAAATTTCATTAACGTAAGATTAGGTTAGTGTGGGTGGGCGGATACGGGTAAACAATCGTACCCGGGGGATAAGATCAAAATAGAATATCGATGATACACAGAAAACAAAAGGTAAATAATAACAATAGGGTATGAGGAGTTTACCGAAAATAGAACACATGTAATAACGGAAGTAAGCAGTATTTGGTAGGATGGGATGGGGTAATGGCTGAGTCTTTAAGATGTTCAGTCATACCCTCTTCGTGATCGTGATTTCGAATTCACTCCCATGTCGTGCAATTGCAGTTGCTTCCTCACTTCATAACCTGACATGTCTTTATGTGAAGCTGGCTGTAAAAAGGACATTACCACGGTAAATTAATCAAATATAACAAATAAGAACTGCTTGCGCACTAACCATATATCTACGTGGGGCATATGCAGCTGCCAAGCACTGACTATTGGTTGGCGATTTTTTTTCGGGAACTCCAATTTCCCTCATCATGCACGGTAATCGATTGAGTCCGTAAACCATACATGGTAGAGATTTACTGATAATCCATCAAACTTTTCTTTTAGTTAATGACCAAAAATTATCGTTTGAAATTGTTCTGTTAGTTTTGAAAATGGTCCTATACGTTACTAACACCCCCACCCCCACCCTCACCCCACCCCACCCTGTTGATAAACAACATCGCGTGCTGCTAGTACATATGTTATAGGATGATCATGCACCACCCAGACACAGTAAGGGTAATCTGTTTTTCGGACAACATCAAATACCATTGAATAATCAATGGTGCATTATCGCGTGACGTCACCTTTATCCAATTAGACGGGCAATCCAATTAGTCTCGTTTTGGTACACAAATGTAAACACCAACCACAGGCGTTTGTCTCTTTATACATTTTTCTCTCTATATATGTAATACTGACACAGTATTATAGAGAGAAAAATGTCTATAGAGCCAAACGCCTGTGTATCAACCAAACGTATATATCAACAATAAAGGGTATTTGGCCAATGAGCTGAGTGGTTTAACCTACCGTCACGTATAATTCGTTTCCGGGTACGAGATTTATTTGACCAATCGACTGGTGAGCTATATAAAGTGCTATACAACCTAATCGTAATATATGGACAAACTTCCGTCAATCTTCGGAAATAATCGTCTTATTCGAAGATTGCCGGAAATTTCTCCGAAATGTTGCGATTTCGATATGCTGTCGTTCAATTGCGACATCTGGGGGTAATTTCCGTCAATATTCGGATTTCCGAAGATTACCGGAAATTTCTCCGAGGGGATCCGATTGTGCTGTCGTTGAAAAGAAGGGAGATAACTCTGAGAAATCAAAAAGAACGAACCAAATTGTCGCATATAACTAGCTCTTTAAGGCAAAAAACACCCCAGCGTAGATTATGGGTAAGATATAAAAAGAGCGTTGCACGGTAGATCGTCTTTTGGTGGTTTACGTATGCTACAAGGTTTTTGATGTATCTATTTATAGCGTTCATTAGCCCCGTAGTCTTCAAATGTCAATATCACTGTATTGATACATTTGTCATTGCTTTAATGATTGAAAATACATGTATGTTGCAAGTTTTCAAAAAAAAAATCAATGCCCTGGAATTAATTTTTTGATATTATCCACATATTCCCATATCTATGTAACAAAGTAGTCACAGATGATACAGCATTACTAAAACTGGTATGTCTTCCTTCATTCAAAGGAAATACATACGTATTGCTCTAGCTAACATTTTATAACTAGGCCCAGGCAAAATAATTAATTTTATGGCTTTAATATTTCTTGTTTTATCAAAAACACGTTTGTTTTTGCTGTATCAATTATTTGTATATGTGTTGCAGTTATAAAATACAACATAAAAAACATTGCGGCGGGTTAGTTTACATTTCATACACTCTTCCACCTTGACCTTGGCCTCGTTTTCAGAAGTCTGGTCTCTCAAGGTACTTTGGCGGGGGAGTGATGTTTTATAGAGAGATAAGCTTCCAAAATAATGGAATGCACGTGTAATGCGTGTCAGTCGGCCACATTGGCTCGGTAAGGGTTAGTTGGTACGTGACTCAGAGGCTGCACGAGCTAGCTTCGGAAACATAAAGTCTGTGTAAGAAAAAAATGATATATAGTATATGTCGGTCAACGTTGAATCTCCCAGTCTGATCGTTTACCGACTGGTCGTGCGTGATACCGCTACATGTACCCGCCATTGCCATTTTCGACCCTCGTCGTCTGACAAGCTAACAAGGGAAGTAACCCTGATAAATGTTTTCAAATTACAAGTTAGAGATTTCTTTTACAGCTGAAATTTAACCTTTCTTACACATGATATCTATATCTAAGCACATATATTTTGCCAACGGTTATATAAGTGCATTTCGTAAAATTCCAATCTGTGACAGTGTTTTCATGATAGACTTGAATAATTCATGTATCATCAAAATATGGACCCAAGGTTGAGAATCCGTGCCAGATTTTCCGGATTCGTAATAATTAACAGAATTTACGTTCCAATGTGGGCATTGAAACTCGGCTTTATGACCTTTCACCTAATGAAGATGTAATATGTCTTGTTAATTATCTAAATATAGATCATCTGAGTCATGTGCAGTAACTGGCCACTACCTGACATTGACACGTGCAGATTTTTCACCTATATGGTATTGTTTAGAGTACTGACGTAAATATTAATTAAATATTACGGAATTGCTCACTTATATAGTCTCACCTGTCCATAATTGAATTTAGTGTCCCTTCATAATATACCCACCTTGTATATATATATGAGTAGTCGACCATTCTGTACCCATACAAGAAACGATGACGACTAATAAGAGACGTACTTCTTTCCTCAAAAGAAATGATCCGTTCAAGGCCTTGTACAAATGTTGCTGTGATGAAGGCACTGAACTTCTGGATCAAGGTACCGAAAATTCCGGATTTGTAGTAAGTTATCTATTCTTTTGTTAGTCCGTTATTCTGTCGTTCTTCTTGTATTGGCATTTTGCATCGGCTTAAGTCCTGTATACAAAGATGATAAAACGGAGGAATAATTAGGACTTCTTTTGTCAACACCTGACAATGACAATGACAATGACAATATTTTATTCTCGTAGAAAAAATATGTAAAGAATTGCAGTACAGTACAGTACATATAACATTTTGCTTGGTCAATATTTCTCTGTTAATCTGGTATTTTACACAGGAACCTGTACATTGGTTGCTGTCTATGGCACAGGGGCCTGAGAATAAGTTACTGTTTTAGTGATTGCTTGATATGGACACTAGGAAGGGTTTTAACACATTTAAAGTGTTGACTCCCAGGTCCGTGTGGTCAGTGTGGATTTTTTTACCAACTCGAAACTGTATAGAACTACATGCGACTTTTAATCTAAGTGAAGCAAATAAGAGTTCTCTTTAAATAGCAGACAGTATGGGCATACTGTATATGATTTCTAAATTTTGTATGTTCATAATTTGCCACGTGCTTATAGAGTATACTGCTTTGGGACAACGTGCGTAGTAGACGATGTTGGATGGAGGTAATACCAATCTTATTTAAATCTTCAATTACAGTCGCACCTGTCTATAAAGACCATCCAGGGAACAGGAGACTCTCTATAGCCAATTGTCCATTTGTGTTATAGATAACCATTTGGGACCCTATTAAACCAAAGTAGTTTTAATAAGTAGGTGGTCTTTATAGAGAGGTGGTCTTTACACAGAGGTGGTCATTACACAGAGGTGGTCTTTATACAGAGGTGGTTGCTTACAGAGGTGGTCTTTATACAGAGGTGGTTGCTTACAGAGGTGGTCTCTATACAGAGGTGGTTTTTATACAGAGGTGGTTTTTTATACAGAGGTGGTTGATAAGGCAGGTTTCACTGTAGTTTAGTTAGTTAGTTTTAGAAACATTTACATGTTGCTTATTAGATATTGATGACTTTATATATGACATAAAAAATCATGAAATAGTTATGATTTATCTCCCTCCATCAGCAGTTATTGCCCTTGTCATAATGATAACCGCAAGGGTTGAGAAGTTGAAACATATTACCATTAGCTTTCCAACTATTAGACATATTCAAATCCCGAAGCTAGCTATGTTGCTATAAATATATTGAGCGGTTGTTCGGTGGAATCCCCTGGTATTCTGGCCTCAACCCCTTCAAGCCGGTATGTCTTTAAATGACCTCACCTGTTAATAGAACGTAAAACAAAATTTATTATCACTGAAGAGATTTTGTAAATCTATAGCGGTTCTACTGTATTGTATATATTTTGTTTTATCCATTGAAATGTGGCTGATACATTGTATGTCGTAATAACTCAGACCAGTTTTATTGTATTTCTTTCATCATTAATAATTCAAATCACATTATGCCGAATATTTACTTTTATGTTATTGATCTGTGCTCGGTCTGTGCGCGAGTATCCATATACAATATCAGATAAACATATACACTGGTATACCACTAACCTGGTTTAAACAGTGTAATTGCTTACTATGCCAAGATTAATTATCTGTGTCCTAATGTTTGTTACCATTATAATATACACATGATACCCATCAATAACATTCACCGCATTTCATTTATCTGAGTAATACGTCGATCGATCGGTGACGTCACAAGGCATCAAACGTTTTTTTCAAGAGCAGTCATGTTATTTTATAGGATACATCCATAGTTTTTGTTTTTTGATGCTATCCTTCTTTAAAGGTACATTTTTATGTTTTTACTTCACATATTTAAACCATAATGCAAACTTTTCGATGTGAAACACGAAAAATTCTTAGCTGTGCGTCACAGATAAACTATGATATATTAATCACGTCAATTATAATCAATCAGCTAATTAATCAATCAATCGACAGTTTCTTGTCATGTTATAACATTTTACAATATATAGATGTGTGAATGTGTGAAGTACGTCACATGTGATATATGAAGTACTTTGCACATTGTCACTTTTATGTACTTAGATTTTCCTGTGTATTACGTCATATGTGATATTTTTGTCTACACCAACTATTTAAACAATTGTGTAGTACGTCACATAACACCATAGTTTGCGTTTTAAGCGATACATGACATTATGGCGCATAAATCGTGTGTACGCATCTTTATAATGCATGTTCACCTAAGTTTACGTCATACACCATGCGCATTATCGCTCGCTCAGCAGACTAAACCATTATAAAGAATTATCACGCCCGTTCCCATGACAACAAAAGATAATGCTGCAATAGATACAATCACACTTTGAACTATTCATATTTACATAAACAAAACATAAAGGTGTGTTATGACATCGAAATACCTTAGTGACATAAACTATCTACAGATACAGATATGTTATTATTGCTAATATTTATTTGAACATTTTCGATTTTTGTTGTATGCCGAACACATGCACTTCTACTTTGCATATTGTTGCAGAATGTTGCTTTTATTATATTCCCAAAGTTTATCTAAAATACATTTACACAAAAGTTTATTTTCTAAAAATTCTTCGCGCGACGTCAATGCAATAGCATTTGACCACTTAAAGCATGCTTCCCTAGAACTGTCTATGTTTTCCTACACTTTGACATGTGTTTCGATGTGTCACTTTCATGTAAGAAACTCAGAAATGGTAAATATACTTAAGAACCTTAATACGCCTTACCTGTGACAGGTGTATAGTTACTCGCGTGCTTAATTATATTCACACGTGCAAATGTTTTTGTTGGCGAGGCGAGGTTAGAGCTTTACGCTGGGTTACGAGTGCTGTCTAGAAGATAGTATAGTGTGTGTATAGCATGTGTTGTTACGCAGAGCAAAATTAACTTTAAAGTGTTTTTCCAACGGGTCAAAACACTTTTTTCGTTCCTAAATAATACAATATTTATATTGATAGACTTCACAGTTATATACAATACCTATCATATGTTAACTAAGTTAAAGTAAGATGGAGGAAAAGGCAAAAAGAGAAAGGGTGAGAAAAAGAAATATCAATGGCAATATTACTAAATTTGCGATAATTGTAGTAACGAAGTCCCAGTGTTATCAATTTCTCTTAAAGATGCCCCACTGTTGACAAATGGTATTTTTTCACTATCAAAAACAAGAGCAGACGATTTAGTACTTATCATCAGTTACAAAAGTTACTAACTTTACACCATTACCACCATTGAAAAGTTTGAGCTTCTCATTTTACTTCAAGTTAAAATTACAAAAATAATTAATTGCATCCCCCCAAAAAAAAAAACCCGTGGCACTATATCCTATATGGAATGAATTACTGATTGTGCATGGACCAAAGGCAAAATAAATTATTTTATATATTTTTTTGTGTTAATTAGACATATAAAACACGATTCAACACCAATTATTGTTCAAATGATGGATATCATTTATGCTCTGTCGGCGGTGGAGCATCTTTAAGTCAACTACTGTACTATAATTTGTATAGGAACGTATCACAAAAGTAAGAAAACGTATATGTTATAGAGCTAACAAAATCTCACCGCCAAATAGCTACTATCCGAACAAATGTTATAAACTAAAGAATACAAAATCCGTTTCAAAGTAATCTCGATCAGTTGCAAATTTCTTTTATATCGGTCTTGGTCAAGTATAGCATGAGCGCGAAGGTCAAGCACAATGAACCCCTAGGTTTACCAATCGGTATTAGGTAAGCCTTATATAATATTTAAAATGTTCATGTAATTCGTAATATTTTTTTGATACCTTAATCCAATTCCTTAATCGTGGGATTATAAAAGGGCCAAGTGTTTTATAAAGGCGTTAGATCTCAATGCTCTTGTGTAATTAAACAAAAAAAACAAAGACATTCGAAGTTTTGGAGTTATACATAAAACACATGTTACAATGGAATGTTACTATTTATCATGCTTGTTGATGTTGGTAAACGATTTGAAATGAAACATTTTGGGTTGGGTGCGGTGGTACAAAAGTACATGGTGTGGTGTGATGGGGTGGTTTATGACGAGCTTGTTTGTTCTGCCACGTGCTGTGTGATTGTGTGTGACGTTTATTATTGTTCTATAGCACAGGTATGTCTGTCAGGGTCATAATATGTAGCAGATCCATTGGTATGTTCTCACAAAGTCCTGGCCAAAATAAGTAGATCGTAGGTCTACAACTGGCCATACCTCTCCGATACACCACGGCAGTCAGTAGCGTCACGACTAACTGTCGCGAAACCTGGCGTTGTAGAGGTTTGTGGGATTCAGCTATGAACCCCACCCATTCATAATATCATCTCTTTGACACATACAGGTGAACTTACCTGTGTGATCGTTAATACCTATATAGCATGGCTTATGTTTCCTCTGTATCTTCCTATCAGGCCAGACGAACCTCGCTTCCCCAGCTGCCACGTGACCCGGACAAACGCCGGAAGTCTTCATCCATTGGTCAGCTGAGGTCGCTTGCAACAATGACAGACTCTGACGAAGACGACTCCAACAGTAACGATGTATGTGTGAAATGTAACCGGCGAAAAGTGGCAATTAGCGACAGTGAGGAGCGAGTAAATGGGAACTGCCTACCGTTGGAAGGCAAGCCAGACGACAAAATGGCGGTCAGTGCGGCCATAGTAGTCGGAGGTGGTGGCGGTGGTGGGATTCTCAAAAACAGGAGTCGTGTTAACCTAGACAATGTAGAATTACAGGAAGTTTGTCGATGCCCAAGTACTGGGACTCGTAAATACAAAGTCCGCGAAACTGTGATATTAAATGTTGGAGGCCAAGTGTTTGAGACGCTCAAAACCACACTGAAAAGGTTAAAAACATGCAAGTTAGCTCGAGATAGTGAAATGATGAAACATTATAGGGAAAGCAAAGGAGACTTCTTCTTCGACAGAGATCCTCAGGCATTTAGTGTGATACTTAATTACCTCCGAACTGGAGAGCTCCATTTACCAACTTATTTGTGTGGCCCCGCTCTCCAACGAGAGTTCGAATATTGGGGTGTGCAGGAAATGGACATTGAGCGTTGCTGTTGGCAACCGTACAACACATGGAAAACGCAAAACCAATCGTTAGAAAAATTAGAATATGACAGAAAGCGATCAACGACATTGAAAGAGCTCGAGGAAGATCGAAAGAGTTCCAGCTGTTGGAAAAGAAGTCGGGCAAAAGTTTGGAACTTTCTACAGGATCCGAACTCGTCATGTTGCGCCAAGGTTAGTACCATTGATATTTCGTCTTTATTAGTGTATAAACAGTAAAACACGGTTATAACGAACCCCTTGGGACCAACGAATTCACTTCGTGATATGTATAGTTCGATACATACAAACTACATGTATATATGTTATAGGAACCTCGAAAGAGAATGAAAACTAAACCTTATAACCGTGAATTCGTTGTAAGCATGTTCGTAATAAACGTGTTTTACTGTAGTGATTTTAAACATGCATAGCTTATATGCAACTTGCATTCAAAAAATTTCAAATGATTCTCAGTCGTGCTTCTTAAAATGTTATTAATAAAAAATAATAGCATTGTTTCTAGTTATTGTGGTTTCCCATTAATTTTCATTTAGCTTATAGACGAGTAGGCCTATTAGCAATGTTTAAATTAGATAATTGAGAAAAGACTGAGTCATTTGAATAGCGCAATTTATTCGAGGTTTTTTTTCAATAACGCGGTCAACTCGTAGTCAAAATCTGGTATAAACCAAGTTGACTAAGTGACGCTGTTTAATTGAGTCATTAGACATGATATAGTAGAACATATTCCGAACGTTTAACACAGTGAAGTTAGTGCAGCCAGACAAGTTAGTTTAGCAAAACAATAAATTTGTGTAAACTTGTGACAACCATCGCGAGTTAATTCAGTGACTGATTCATTTAAATCCAAAGTCAAGTCGAGTCAATTTAATAACGCATTGTGTTGGTTAGTGACGGGGTTATGTCGAGTTAACTAACCTTTTGTCGATAAGGTTATAGTGACGGGGTTATGTCGAGTTAACTATAACCTTTTGTCGATAAGGTTATAGTGACGGGGTAAAGTCGAGTTAATTAACCTTTTGTCGAGGAGGTTATAGTGACGGGGTTATGTCGAGTTAGCTAACCTTTTGTCGATAAGGTAATAGTGACGGGGTTAAGTCGAGTTAACTAACCTTTTGTCGATAAGGTTATAGTGACGTGGTAATATCGAGTTAACTAACCTTTTGTCTATAAGGTTATAGTGACGGGGTTAAAGTCGAGTTAATTAACCTTTTGTCGATAAGGTGATAGTGGCGGGGTTAAGTCGAGTTAATTAACCTTTTGTCGATAAGGTTATAGTGACGGGGTTATGTCGAGTTAACTAACCTTTTGTCGATAAGGTTATAGTGACAGGGTTAAGTCGAGTTAATTAACCTTTTGTCGAGGAGGTTATAGTGACGGGGTTATGTCGAGTTAACTAACCTTTTGTCGATAAGGTTATAGTGACGGGGTTATGTCGAGTTAACTAACCTTTTGTCGATAAGGTTATAGTGACGGGGTAATATCGAGTTAACTAACCTTTTGTCGATAAGGTTATAGTGACGGGGTTATGTCGAGTTAACTTACTTTTTGTCGATAAGGTTATAGTGACGGGGTTAAGTCGAGTTAATTAACCTTTTGTCGAGGAGGTAATAGTGACGGGGTTATGTCGAGTTAACTAACCTTTTGTCGATAAGGTTATAGTGACGGGGTTAAGTCGAGTTAATTAACCTTTTGTCGATAAAGTTATAGTGACGGGGTTATGTCGAGTTAATTAACCTTTTGTCGAGGAGGTTATAGTGACGGGGTTATGTCGAGTTAACTAACCTTTTGTCGATAAGGTTATAGTGACAGGGTTAAGTCGAGTTAACTAACCTTTGTCTATAAGGTTATAGTGACGGGGTAATATCGAGTTAACTAACCTTTTGTCTATAAGGTTATAGTGACGGGGTTAAGGTCGAGTTAATTAACCTTTTGTCGATAAGGTGATAGTGACGGGGTTAAGTCGAGTTATTTAACCTTTTGTCGATAAGGTTATAGTGACGGGGTTATGTCGAGTTAACTAACCTTTTGTCGATAAGGTTATAGTGACGGAGTTATGTCGAGTTGACTAACCTTTTGTCGATAAGGTTATAGTGACGGGGTTAAGTCGATTTGACTAACCTTTTGTCGATAAGGTTATAGTGACGGGGTAATATCGAGTTGACTAACCTTTTGTCGATAAGGTTATTGTGACAGGGTTAAGTCGAGTTGACTAACCTTTTGTCGATAATGCTATAGTGACGGGGTTATGTCGAGTTAACTAACCTTTTGTCGATAAGGTTATAGTGACGGGGTAATGTAGAGTTATTTAACCTTTTGTCGATAAGGTTATAGTGACGGGGTTATGTCAAGTTAACTAACCTTTTGTCGATAAGGTTATAGTGACGGGGTTAAGTCGAGTTGATTAACCTTTTGTCGATAAGGTTATAGTGACGGGGTTATGTCGAGTTATTTAACCTTTTGTCGATAAGGTTATAGTGACGGGGTTAAGTCGAGTTAACTAACCTTTTGTCGATAAGGTTATAGTGAAGGGGTTATGTCGAGTTAATTATTCTGTTGTCGATAAGGTTATAGTGACGGGGTTAAGTCGAGTTAACTAACCTTTTGTCGATAAGGTTATTGTGACGGGGTTATGTCGAGTTAACTAACCTTTTGTCGATAAGGTTATAGTGACGGGTTAAGTCGAGTTAACTAACCTTTTGTCGATAAGGTTATAGTGACGGGGTTATGTCAAGTTAACTAACCTTTTGTCGATAAGGTTATAGTGACGGGGTTATGTCGAGTTAATTAACCTTTTGTCGATAAGGTTATAGTGACGGGGTAATGTAGAGTTAATTAACCTTTTGTCGATAAGGTTAAAGTGACGGGTTTATGTCGAGTTAATCAACCTTTTGTCGATAAGGTTATAGTGACGGGGTTATGTAGAGTTAATTAACCTTTTGTCGATGAGATTATAGTTACGGGGTTATGTGGAGTTAATTAACCTTTTGTCGATAAGGTTATAATGATGCGGTTAAGTCAAGTTAATTAACCTTTTGTCGATAAAGGTTAAAGTCATGCCGTTAAGTCGAGTTAAACGCATGTTGTATTTGAGTTAATATGTTTTTAATAAGCCGATAAGTGACACCTGGTAGCCGAATTGATTTGATAACAAGCGTTGATTATATGGCTGTTGAGTAGGCACAACTAAATCGAGTTGAACGTCAATGCCAGTGTTTGGGTTGTGTAACGTGGTAAGCGATACCCAGTTTTTGTAGCGAAATATACGGTAAAAACATCGATAAGCATGCCAGTAGTTGATTGTGTATATCGTTGGGTAAAGCTGTTTTCATGGTAACGGACTATATAGAATGTTTACGACAACAAAAGAGGTACGCGAGGGCTTTAGTATGAAGAGTGGTGCGGGTTTCATGTTATAACGGTGGTCTACTAGATTACATAGACATCTGCTTAAAACGTACCACAAGTGAGCTGTCCTATTTGTGATCAAATGAGCGTACACACAAGGGGATGTATGACACTCGGTCGGGATGGGGATGAGGAGAACAGTGTTGGTTATTATATATAATAGATAGGTGTCCGGTGACACGTGAAAAAATGACCCACCTTAGAAAATTACCCGGGGTCATTATTCTACGTTACACCGGACAATGTTGTGTTTTAATTAACGTTTTGGTTGCTGAATTATTTAGATGCTTAGAGGTATCAGAATTTTGATTTCGAGATACAAAAACGACGTGGGTAAAAAAACCCGATATACCTTCGATTAATTAGTCCCACCTTCCGGTGACTATAGCGTCATATTTTGATGTAATTTTTATGTTCCAATCACCGGAAGGAAAGTGGGGCTAAACGACGGTAAGTCTTAGTTTACTCACAGGCATTTGGCTCTATAGACATTATTTTCTCTATATATGTGTGTAATACTGTGTTACAGTATTAAATATATCTAGAGAGAGAAAAATGTCTATGAAGCCAAATGCCTGAGGTCTATCGAACCAACCCCGACCGCAACCCCTCAATCCCCGTATTAAATACGCCTTTATATCTGTGAACCAGAATTAATACAATAAACATACGTGTATCAGTTCCTCTGTCCTGATGTAAGACAACACATAGACGTTTTATATATGTCAAACAAAAAAACAAGAACAGTCGTGGAATAACACGGAATAAGAGAGATCGTGTTCACTTGGAACAAAAGTACATATGACCTCCATACTCAAACAAGACAAAAATTCAATCTTGCGTGCAACCTGCATTTTGATTGGGATTGGCTTCAAATATGTGTCATCACTCATGATGTACAAAAAATCATTGCCGTTTGTAACGTCGCCTCTGATTGGCTGATTCAACGACGTGCCGATTTCGAAGATTAATCATCCATAATCATCTTTGTAACTCATAGCGCAGGTAACTAAGCTATCGTTCATGCATTTACTATCAAGCACACAGACCTAGGCCATCATTCATGCAATATAAATACCCTTTATACTCAAAGCACCAAGCACTCATTCCAGTTATTACGAGTACACATTATAACTCATACACGTTGTTACTCAAAGCACAGCAAACTAAGCTTTCATTACCCAAAACACGCAACTAAGCTCGGATTCATGCAAACGACCTTTGTAACCCAAAGCAGAGGTATCTAAGCTCTCATTCGTGCAATTTGGAGCATGCTTTGTAGCTCAAAACTATGCTCGCATTACTCAAAGCACATGAAATTAAGGTACCTTGCAATTACTATATTACCATTGATGCAATGACGACCATCCTGTGTAACTCAAAGCACATGGAACTACATTGTAAGCTCTCATTCATGCAATTACGAACACTCATTGTAACTTAAAGCACATTAAACCAAGCACTCATTCATGTAATTTCACACACATTTTATAATTCAGAGCACAGGGAACTTAGCTCTCATTCATGCAATTACCAACACACGTTGTAACTCAAAGCACATTAGAAAAACATTTTGTAACTCAGAGCACAAGGAGCTACATTATATTTATGCTGGCATTACTCAAAGCACTAAGGTACCATTCATCCAGTTATAACATCCCTTGTAACTCAAAGCACAGGTAACTACATTGTAAGCTTTACGAACAAACTTTAAAACTCAAAGCACATTGAACCAAACATTCATTCATGAAATTACGAACATACTTTGTTACTCAATGCACAACGCACTAAGCTTTCATTACTCAAAGCACAGAGAACTAAGCTCGAATCCATGCAAACACCTTTTGTAACTCAAAACACAGAGAACTAAGCTCACGTTCATGCAATTACCAATACACTATATGACTCAAAGCACAGCGACCTAAGCTCTCAATTGTGCAATTATAAATCCTTTATGATTCCGAATACGTGGAACTAAGGTTTAAATTATCGAAGCACATATAACTAGGCTCTCATCTAGATATTTATATGTAAGGACATATAATTATCGGTTAATCTTTCGAACGTTACGATATTTCAAGACCTGATATGACCCTCCAATGACGTCATTTTATCGCTTAATCGCGATTTCAAATAGCTATAAAATGTTAAATATCGGTTCTTGAAATTCACTAAGAAATCGACAAGTAAACTGACATCTTGTATCCTCAGTCTATAACTAACAGCAGAGTTGTTGGAACATGCGTTATTGAACCTACTTTGAGAAAATATTGACTTAGGCGGGGCATGATATGTCCATATATGTCTGACCTTCAAAATACAGAACGGCCGCGGATAGATACAATCTTTAATGTCCAAGGCACATGCCTGTATTCATTACTGACCGAGGAAAGGGTCTTGGGGAGCAGACAGGTTAATGTGACATGATATCACCCTCATCGCACAACAATAATGGCAATCACGCAGGCAAATTGGAGTTACGTCTTTCGCTAACAAGAGTCTGCGTGAATTGATTCTTGGAGTTCCGTTTGTTCTGCAAAACTGACATCCTAGAAAGTATGTCAGTCGTTATCACAGTAATGTCGGTCTCTTTGATGCTGATGTTTCAATGTTTGTTTTGATAACGGACAAAAACGTCTTCTGAACAGAAACGCGATATTTTGAAAACCACCTTCTAAAATCAAACATAGAAACATAACGTTATTTTGGCCCTGTACTGTTCAACTGTTTCTTTCTACACAGAATAGTGTGTTCTATATCTTTTGCTCCAATCATCCATGCATGCAACTGTCGACTTTTTACTATCGACGGTTACATGCATTTTACGAATGTTGCTTTAATTATTGTAACTCAGTATTTCAATTTTATAATAATGTATCTTATTCTTTCACGAGAATGATTGCCAATTCTACTGCTTTGACGAGTTAAATAATCTTGTCCTCAGCATTCACGAGTTCAATAACCTATTCCTCTGCTCTTGCGGATTTTATGCTCTATTCCTCTGATTTCACGAGTTTGATGACCTATCTTTTTGTTTTTACGAGATTGATTACCTATTTCTTTGTTTTTACGAGTTTGATGACCTATTTCTTTGTTTTTACGAATTTGATGACCTATTTCTTTGTTTTTACGAGTTTGATTACCTATTTCTTAGTTTTTACGAGTTTGATGACCTATTTCTTTGTTTTCACGAGTTTGATGACCTATTTCTTTGTTTTTACGAGTTTGATGACCTATTTCTTTGTTTTTACGAGTTTGATGACCTATTTCTTTGTTTTTACAAGTTTGGTGAACTATTTCATTGTTTTTACGAGTTTGATGACCTATATCTTTGTTTTTACGAGTTTGATGACCTATTTCTTTGTTTTTACGAGTTTGATGACATATTTCTTTGTTTCATGAGTTTAATGACCTATTCCTTTTGTGTTTTAGATATACGCCTGGATCTCCATCGTATTTGTGTTCATGTCAATCTTTTCGTTCTGTGCGGAGACCCACCCGGATTTCCAGGTCCATCCCTCTACCACTCAAGGTTACGAGGACCTATACAATCTGTTCGCTCTCAAGGATAAACTGATGATTGACGTGACAGAATCCTCTGGCGGAGAAGAAATGTCCAACGTCACTTTGAATGTTGACAACAGCACGTTGCTAGGCGACGAGGACGAAGGGCTAAACACTGTTCCACATCCGGCCCTTCTAATCATCGACCTTATCTGCGTCACGTTCTTCACGCTTGAGTTCGTCACGAGATTTGTGTTTTGTCCAAGGAAGGTCCAGTTTATCACTGCCTTACAAAACATTATAGACTTCGTAGCAATTGTCCCCGATTACATTGAATTCATCATCCACGCATTCCATCCTTCAGGGTCTGAATTGCCTTTTATGGATTTCATTGTCATTTTGCGCATGCTCAGGTTATGTAGGATCTTCCGGTTGATCCGCCATGTTCCTGGGCTGTGGATACTTCTATACACACTTAAAGCCAGTTTCAACGAATTATTGCTCATGTTTGTTTTTTTGTTGATAGGAATGGTTGTATTTGCCTCTTTAATTCATTTTGCAGAAGGTAAAAAGGGATTCGATAACATTCCTATTGGGTTTTGGTGGAGTGTGGTTACCATGACAACGGTGGGGTATGGAGATATGCACCCCACCACAGCGTTTGGCTATATAATAGGCTCTCTGTGCGCCATTTCCGGTTTGCTCATGATCGCGTTTACCGTCCCAATTATTGTAAGTAATTTCGTATTGTACTATACCCACGTGCAGTACGGAATTGTACGTCACGAACGCGAGAAATCGAAACTTCTCGATTTTAACTCTGATGATGAAGAGTGCAATGTGGAACACCCAGGAAACAAAGAGAATCCAAAACCGGACCAAAGACCATTTCGTAAAAGCAAACGAGATCGAAGTCCGAATGTGTCAAAAACTCCCCCATTGGAGGAAGTGACTGAACTTCCAAGTACAAAGTCCACAGACGGAAACTTTAACAAACTCTGAGAAGGAACGTTGCTGAAATATCTCAATCCAGAGTTATCGTTCCTTCCAAATACCAAGAACGATAACTCTGGACGAAGGTCGAAAATGTTTTTATTATGATTGCGAATTATTTGCCTTTTTTGAAATATTGAATTAACATTAATTATTATGACTTTGGGTAAGATATGTTTCCCTTCGTTGCCCAGTTTCTTCGTTAATCCATTCCACGTATTTCCTCGTTGCCTGTTCCAGACACTTGCCCTAAATGCAAATAGAAGGGATTCGCCAGGATTTATCTCCCTTATATGGAAGTTGCAGATACGATTAATCTTGGTTTATCTTATTAAAAAATGTTCCGACATTTTGATAAGTAACGACTGTTTTGAAAGACAATTTCTTCTCAAGCATCGTCCAAGGTGGTTAACTGTCACGTGATTATTTGTTTTAAACATTGACCCAAACTGTGATGATTGTTTTGTTGTATTAGCCTCTGTTTTAATGGCCGTCACTGACAATATGTTGAAGATATTTTTTTCTTCTGTGAAGAATATATCTATGTGATAAATCAACAATGACAAACGTTTTAATCAAAGAAATGAAAACAATGATATTTTATGATGTGTTCACCAAACCGACTTTTCCTATACTTTTTAAATGGCATTTCCTTTATTTATTAATCATAACTATCTTTACACATTGTTGTATCACTAAACTCTCGTAAGATAATTGACTTACATGTAATTTTAATTAGAATAAATACAACTGAATATTGTAATTAATAACGGATCATTATGGTTGTAACGCCAGCTGATTATGGTGACGATCATATATGTGGGTGTCTAGTTTTAATCTAGACACTGAATGTTTATATATAGAACATTTTAATCATGGACTTATTTGTTCAATAGCACACAAGTGCAAGTACATCTGTACTAAATCAGAGCGAATTCTAGAGAACGCTCAGCCAAAATGTCTCTCCTGTGTATATAACTACACTATAGAATGTGGTTTGTACAGGTACAATGTAAATAAGATCCGGAAAAGTTCGTGCATGTGGTTAGGTTGGAATACTGTTATCACACTATTTCAGAGTATACTGTCATCGAACGATTTTATTCTTGTTATTATTTTAGCACCCTAGTGATATAACTTGATCGATGCATTATGTTTGATTGTCAAATCCCTGTGAATTGAAACGACACAGGGACCTGTGTCAATGTGTTATATAATATATTGTCATTTCAGTATTAAGTATGAAAACAATTTATTACATGTACATATACTTTGAATAACGTTCAAAGAATCTTGTAATTAAAGCCAGTTAAATGGCGGAGGGGTTCATTTACATCCTAACACATAAGCATAAAATATCTTGTAATAAAACGAGGAGAAATTCAGTATTTTGTAAGCACCATATGATAATTGACTTGTACTTTCTCACTATACCTATCTTTTTATGAAGAGTTCATTACATATATGTATGTATATATTAATCTTGTTGTAGCTACGTAACTGAGAAGGGAGGTAATTATGGGGAAGGGAGATAACTGCGGTAATATTTAATATAATTGTTTGCAAGAAATTTTCTTGACAAAACGAATGTTTTAAATTATTGCACTGTCACTATGGATTGCTTTTGCGGAACAAAGTCCTTTCTGAAGGACACTAATTTTATAAAGTTTTGAAATACTCATGCAATATCAATAATACTTTTTAAATGTCATGTCTAATTTCATCAAACTTTCGCCATAGTTAAGCATTACAGAAATTATTTGGGGAAAAATTGTAAAGTAAAAGTACTTTCTGTAATGTTTTTCTTTGGGACAGTTTAACTGAAAGAAATGTTGATGAAACAAGGCTTAGAATTCTGCATCTGGTGCCTTTTTGTTTTTATTATAAGAAAGCCAATTGGCAAATGTTCAAGATCAAAATTGAATTTTAGTATGCTTTTTACTTATACAATAAACTGTTTTAGAATATTGGTAATTTTTAGATAGATTTCAGTAGATACCGTCTCGGATTTGTATTATTAGACTAGTTCACATTTTTATCAACATTTTAAAATCTTTTTTGGCGAAAATTATTTGCGTCCATTTTAAAGTTTATCTGATTGGCATGTTTCCAGCACGACACTTTAACGTTGAAGTGGGTTACTTATACTCCTAGCCAAACTAGATGTTTCACACTCTATGCAAGTTATTATATATACGTCGTTAGGTGTATAGTTATCGCCTCCTGATACATATGTCAAACACCAGGAGGCGCTTCCAGCATTACTTCTGCCACTGCATCAAATGATGAGTGAAAATAAATAAGTTATTGTCCTTTTAACTATTTTGCACTTATATTTTGTATTTTGATATTAAAGAAATTGTCCTCTTATTATTTGAAGTCTTTGTATGGTGTGATCGAAGACATCGTTATTTCAGAGGTTGTTTTTTTCTCATTCTTTAATTTAAAGTACCCGCAGTTCCCATTCCGGTATATCCCCATTCCACTATTCATGATGTCATAAGTGAATTTTCACTCTGCTTCCTAATTGACCTCCCGAACGTTCTCTAAACACCACCACACTTTTCGACTTGAGTTAAGCGTTCCCTCTGTTGATAAAACGACAGTGACAGCCTAGTAACTCCTGGCGTATATCGAGGATGCTGTGAAAAAGGCCCTGTGTTCGTGTATCCTCTCCTGGTCAAACCAAACCATATTTAGTCTTTAAGTTGACATATTCTCTTCCAACTAAATATTCAGCATAAAGTCGGATAGTCGGTGGGACGACTGGTTTGCTCGTTTTGCAAATTAACGTACTGTTATGGATCCTGATATTATCAGAGTTACTTCCCTTCGTTGAATTACACCAGATAGAGTTACATCCCTTGGAAGTATACTATCTGAAATCTGCTTTATTGAGATAGCAATATAAAATTGGTCAAACCCACATACAAACATATAAGTGTGATTTGTCAATACGAATTTATATAATGAAGTTATCGTTAAAACGAAAAACCAGAAACAAATATACATAGAAATTGGAAACTCCTTCTTTATCTTTGTTGACAAGTAGAAAAACCTCCGTTTTATAGGCATTTCGCCTTGAATAACTACTTTTAAGTGTATTCTTTAAACATGATATTTCAGCATCAATACAAAATTTTAACATTATATCATGGTTTGATATGAGCAATTTTGCCAATTAATATAATCTAATGTGATTTTTGAAAGCATGAAATGACCAATCTTATTTGGTTTTTCGTAAATCAGACGTTCAAAACCGGAAGTGCATTTTGTTTTATCGAAAACATTATTTTTTCTTTCCGAAATCGTACTCAAACCATCTGAAAATTACTGAACTTTTGTAACATAACAAAGTTATTCTCCTGTATTAAACTATTTAAGAGTTTATCTAAAAACGCTTAGGTACATACGTACATACCGATCGTAATAAAGTGGCGGAGTTGCCAATCTCTAGGGACATGTATATGTTTCTGGAAATACCCATCATTTAAGAGCTGTTTAGTATCTTTCTCTGAACCCCAGGTATAAGATTCGCCTAAAATTTCAATATCCTTTGTTGTTTTGCTTCATTTCCTGCAGGGTTTGTCCGTTAAAGTTGACTGCTGAATTCCGGTAAAAAAAAGGGCTTCGGGTTGGTTCTGGGGTTTTATTTTTTCGAAATTTTCGTTTTTTTTTTTTTTTTTTATCACTGAGAATATCAATGTTCACCACAACACAATCAGATATACATGTGCCCATCTAATTTGTGACACGCTCCTCATATAGTTTGATCTCTCCGTCGGGCCATGTGTGAACACAGTACATGTATCCTATATCATTATATAGTGGTATCAATTAGCAATAATATACTATCGAGTTTGCGTCTAACAATAAGAGAGAGTTAGGCGTTAGATCTCTTTTTAGAACTATATAATTATACAGTCTGGATAACAAAAGAGCCGGGGTCTATATTTATTTTGTTTTGTGTCTTATTAACACCCGTGGCCATTTAAGGTTAATGTTTAGATGTTGTGGTTTCATGTCTCGTTCATAAAAGATCTTCGTCCGCTAAACCTGCCTATATTATCATAGGCTTGTTTTATTTTTTTTTTTTTATCATTTTTGTTGTTGTTTTTTTGTGTATATATATATATATATAGGAATTTTTTTTTTAAAAAAGCCTAATAAAATAGGCAGGTATAGCGGACTAAAAAGATCAAATTCCAACAATGTTAGAGGTATAGCACTACGAGACACTCTATCATTACGTCGTGTCGATATTGTCTATCAGAAGTTTCTCAATATCAAATATGGCATGTGAAACGTTGCAATATTCATTAAATTTATATTTTTGTTCTAAAAAATAAATATTTGTTCTTAAAAAAATAAATATTTGTTCAATAATACAAAATATACATTCAAAAAATAAATATATGTTCATAAAGAATAAATATTTATTCAAAATTTGAAATATATGTTCATAAAAAAATATATTTATTCAAAAAAATAAATATCTGTTCATAAAAAATAAATATTTATTCAAAAAATTAAATATATGTTCATAAAAATAAATATATGTTCATAAAAAATAAATATATGGTCAAAAAAATAAATACATGTTCATAAAAAGTAAATATATGGTCAAGAAAAATAAAAATATTTGTTCAATCTGTATTTAGGATTATTGAATATATATTTATACATTCAATGTGCCAAAATAAATATATGTTCATAAATGTCTCGTAGTGCTATAACCTCTAACATTGTTGGAATTTGATCTTTTTAGTCGCTATACCTGCCTATTTTAATTAGGTTTTTTTTCAAAATTTTCCGTTATATATACAAAAAAAAAAAAAAAAAGAAAAATGAAAAAAATGAAAAATAAATAAAAAAATAAAACAAGCCTATGAATAATATAGGCAGGGTTTAGCGACGAAGAGATCTTTTATGAACGAGACATGAAACCACAAACATCTTAACATTAAACTTAAATGGCGCAGGGATGTTAATAAGAACAGCAAAACAAAATAAATATAGACCACCCAGGCTACTTTTGTATATCCAGACTGTATAAATATAATATAAGTTCTAAAAAGAGATCTAACGCCTAACTCTCTCTTATTGTTAGAACGCAAACTCGATAGTATATTATCTGCTAATTGATACAACTATATAAAATGATATAGAATACATGTACTGTGTTCACACATGGCCGACGGAGAGATAAAACTATATGAAGGAGGCGTGTCACAAATTAGATGGGCACATGTAAGAATATGAATTGTGTTGTGGTGAACATTGATATTCTCAGTAGATAAAAAAAAAAAAAAAAACGATAAAATTTCGAAAAAATAAAACCCAAAACCAAACCGAAGCCCTTTTTTTTACCGGAATTCAGCAGTCAACTTTAACGGACAAACCGCAGGAAAATAGAGCAAAACAACAAAGGATAATTAGATTTTAGGGCGAATCTTATACCTGGGGTTCAGAGAAAGAGATACTAAACAGCTCTTAAATTGATGGGTATTTCCAGAAACATATACATGTCCCTAAGAGATTGGCAACTACCGACCACTTTTATTACGATCGATCATGTACGTATGTACCTAAGCGTTTTTAGATAAACTCTTAAATAGTTTAATAAGGAGAATAACATTTTGTTATGTTTAAACAAAAGTTCAGTAAATTTTCAGATGGTTTGAGTACGATTTCGGAAAAGAAAAATAATGTTTTCAGAATAATAAACAAAATGCACTTCCGGTTTTGAAAACCGTCTGATTTACGAAAAAACCACAAATAAGATTGGGTCAGTTTTAAGCTTTCAAAAATCACATTAAGATTATATTATTTGGCAAATTGCTCATATCAAACCATGATATAATGTTAAAAATTTTTGTATTGATGCTGAAATATCATGTTTTAAAGAATACAATATTAAAAGTAGTTATTCAAGGCGAAAATGGACTATAAAACGCAAGGAGGTTTTTCTACTTGTCAACAAAGATAAAGAAGGAGTTTCCAATTTCTATGTATATTTGTTTCTGTTTTTTTCCGTTTATAACGATAACTTCATTATATAAATTCCGTATTGACAAATCACACGTTATATGTTTTGGTATGTGGGTTTGACCAATTTTATTTTGCTTATCATCATAAGCAGATTTCAGATAGTATAGCTTCCAAGGGATGTAACTCTTCCTGGTGTCTTCCAACGAAAGTGGAAGTAACTCTGAATAATATTGGATTCCATAACAGTACGTTAATTCGGCAAAACGAGCAAACCAGTAAGTCATCGGCTATCCGACTTCATGCTGAAATATAGTTCGAAGAGATCTGTCAACCTTAAGACTAAATATTAGGCCATGGGTAGGAGGGTCCCACAGCACCCCCCCCCCAAACCTCCGAACCAATATTTTTCTGAACCCTTATGACCCAACTGATCACAAATCCAAATGTTAAGCGTTGCATAAGTTGGGATGAACTTTCCGGTTATGACGTCATCAAAGAATGCCGCCACTCTCGAAATTTCACTAAAATTGAAAAACTAGTCATAAAATTGAACATTTTTCACCGAAGTAGAAAACTGAGGTACTCGGAAAATGACCACATGGAACAACAAATACATATCAGGATACCAAAAAATCCAATATATGTGATGATTTTCTATGCAGGAAATTGAAAAAATAATGATTAAAAGCTCAAAAATGTGATTTTTCAGCAATTTTTCATATTTTTGTTTGACGCAGCAAAAAATGTTTTCCACAACAGCAATCTATTATTTGTCTAATAAGTTTTTTGAACCACTTGTCAATCAGTTTTTAACAACAAAAACAACCAAAAACCAATGTTACATCGGTTATAAGTTCCGGTAATCGACATCATCAAAAGATGGCGCACCATCTCGTTTCAACTGAAAAATCAAAAAATAGGGTCATAACATTGACATTTTTCCAACCGGGAAGTAGACAATGAGGTATTGCAAAAATGACCACAATAGGAAAACAAATACATGTCCAGGCCAAATAAATCAATACTATATATGGATTTTGAACGGGGCAGGAAATGAAAAAAAAAAATAATATTTTAAGAGCTCAAAAATGGTATTTTGCAGCAATTTTTTTCATATTTGGGCTTGAAACGCAGCAAATTGTTTCCACACCAAATTATTATTACAATCAGTTATTTGACCTCTTCATCAATCTGTTAAAACACAACAACAAAATATATAGAAATGCAAAAGAGAAATGTTATATCCATCATTTGGTTTACAAAACATCACGGATGCGGCACATGGATTGTTATTTTTTCCAAACCGTTAACTACTACAGTTTCCTGGTGTCTTGGAATTTCCTGATACTAACATTGGCTATTTGACGATTTATATCCTTACAAATTTTTGAATTTAAAGTTGGCTGAATATTAAGTGGACTTCAAAATAATCATACCATTTTCATGGTTCGAAATTTTGGTAGACTAGTAGCCTCTCAAACTGGAAATTATTACAGCAAAACGCTAAATAATAGTTATAGGGTATCAAAATTAAAGTTCGTAAATACCATAGAAACTTTTCGAAACATATGGTGTCTTTTAGAATGAGCACATCCATTGCTTTATTTCCTGTGTTATAACGCAAGGAAATATAAGATGGTTACTACAGTGTCCACATATTTCTTTCACTAGTTCTTAATGCTAATTCATTTTTCGTTTGTGCGTGCTTTCTCGCCAGAGTGTCGTCTTCGACCTCGGTGACCTGATGCGAACTTAATTACGGGTTACCATCGTGGTTCTAACTTGTCAACTGTCCATGGTCAGAGTTAAGATCAGAAACATCGGCTTCAGTGAATGTGGGAGCTCTTCCTGTTTCCAACCTAGTTTCACCTAGATTACAATATCTTTATTAATGTTCGCAGACTTCCGCCGGCCATGATGGAAAAGACACAGATCAACATTCTGCGGGGGGGTTGGAGGTTGGTTACTTCCTTAAAATTCGTATGAGCCAATGCTCATTCTTGTGAACCTCAGTGACCATTAGGTGGCCAGGCGGATTCTTTGAGGTCATAAATGAAGGTCTGCAGTGAAGTTTTTCAACTCTTTGCAAGTCTGGAAACGCACTTTAAGAACTTTTTAAACTGGAGAGTCTTCAATGGGTCCTCTTTTTGCGACATATACCAGATGTGACCAACCAGCACCTTTACAATCAACACGGAGTGGGGAAAGTCAGACCAATGAAAAAACATTTAACATTTATTGGCCCTCATTAATGACCTCAATGATATACCTGTGCCATTTATGGTTTGCAACGAGTGTTCCACAAGATGATGAATAGTACTTCATACAAATTATGGAGTTTATGTGCTAAGGAGAAACCAATTCCACCATTGGAAAGAATGTTGCAATCTGTGTACATTCCATTATGCCGGGAGAAGTCTGAAAACAGCTTATACATACGATATGTTTAGAATCTGAAAGAAGATCCCACATCTCTGAACCCTGTTGTTCTGATATGAACTCTGGTCATGGACTGGGGTCATAAAAGGCTAGACAAACACTGGTAATGCACGTGTCAACATAAGCTCATCGGTAAATGAAAAACGTCGATCTGGCTTTCCGACGAATTGGATACTGATATCTCGAGTACTCTGATTCGGACTGACATGTACCAGCTAACAGATATGCTGAGTCTCTTCAGTGAATAGGTTAGTGAGGCGAGAAAGCACGCACAATGATAATGGTTATCATTAAGAACCAGTGAAAGACATATTATTTAATGACATTGGTAGGTAACCATCTGAACATTTTGCTTATGACTATGCAACACAACGAAATAACAACAATGAATGTGCTCATTTCAAGACATAAACAAACCACTTGGGAACTGTTAATGATATTAACGGAAACACAGGCTTAGCTTAGGTTACATTTGTTACGTCTATCAGTAGGTGTTTTTTTGAGACCGAGCAATCTACGAAATTGAGGGTATAAACATAATTCTTTTTTTTGTATTTTTATATATTTTTGATGTTGTTTTTTGGGAATTTACTGATTGATAGGAGTTTTAAATAACTGATTACGAAGTAATAATTTGTTGTTGGGAAACATTTCTGCTGGTCACGCCAAGTATGAAAAATTTGCTGAAATCACCATTTTTGAGCTTAAAAAGATTATTTTTATTATTTTCTTCCGCACAATCATACACATATTGGATTATTTGGTCTGATATTATTTGGTCGTTCTATTGTGGTCATATTTATACCAACCATTTGTCTACTTTAGTTGAAATATCAGTGTTAGGACTAATTTCTTCACTTTTTTAGTGAATTCGAGATGGTGGCCAATCTTGATGACGTCCATAAACCGTGAACATATAAACAATGTTAATCATTGGTTTTTGTTGTTGTTGTTGTTTAACTGATTGATTTAAGTGGTCAAAAACTTCATTAGAAATAATAGATTGTTGTTGGGAAACATTTTTGCTGCGTCAAACAAATATGAAAAAATTTGATGAAAATCACATTTTTGAGCTTTAAATCCGATTTTTTTTTCTTTCTGCATAAAAATTCATCAGCATATTTGGGATTTTTTGGTCCTGATAATGTATTTGTTGTTCAATTGTGGTCATTTTGGATACCTCATCTTGTCTACTTCGGTTGAAAAATGTCAATGTTTATGATATTTTTCAATTTTTAGTGAAATTCGAGATGGCGGCCATCATGATGATGCGTCATAACCGAAGTTATCCCAACTTATGGCAATGTTAACTATTTGGAAAATTTTGTGATGCAGTGGGTTCATAAGGGTTCAAGAAAAAATATTGGGTTCGGGAGGTTTGGGGGGGGGGGCCATGTGGGACCCTCCTAGGCCATGGCTATATGGTTTTGGTCTCGACCAGGAGAGGATACACGGAACACAGGGCCTTTTTTCACAGTCCTCGATATTACGCCCAGGAAGTTACTAGGCTGTCACTTGTCGTTTTATCACAGAGGGAAGCTTAACTCAAGTCGAAAAGTGTGGTGGTGTTTACGAGAACGTTCGGGAAGGTCAATTCAGCGAAGCAGAAGTGAAAATCTACTTTTATGACTCATGCAATGTGAATGGGGAATATACCGAAATTGGGAACTGCGGGTACTTTAAATAAAAATGAGGAAAAAAAACAAAACTCTGAAATAACGATGTCTTCGATCACACCATACAAGACTTCAAATAATAAGAGACAATTTCTTTAAATATCAAAATACAAATTAAGTGCAAAATAGTTAAGAAGGACAATAACTATTATTTTTTTCACTCATCATTTGATGCAGTGGCAGAAGTAATGATGGATAGCAGGCCTCCTGGTAAAGTTTGCACATAATGTATAACAGAGAGGACGATAACTATACAACCCCTTACGACCGTATATATAATAATTGCATTGAGTGTGAAACATCTAGTATATGGCTAGGAGTATAAGAACCCACTTCAAACGTTAAAAAGGTGTCGTGCTGGAAAACATGCCAATCAGATAAACTTTAAAATGGACGCCAAATAATTTCCCGCCAAACAAAAAGATTTTAAAATGTTGATAAAAATATGAAACTATCTAATAATAACAAATCCGAGACGGTTATCTACTGAAAAATCTATCTAAAAATTACCAATATTCTAAAAACAGTTTATATGTATAAAAGTAAAAAAGACATACTAAAAATCAATTTTGATCTTGAACATTTGCCATTGGCTTTCTTATAATAAAAACAAAAAGGCACCAAGATGCAGAATTCTAGCCTTGTTTTTCATCAAATTTCTTTCAGTTAAACCTGTTCCCCAAAGAAAACATTTACAGAAAGTACCTTTAACTTTACCCAATTTCCCCAAATAATTTCTTTGTAATGCCTTAACTATGGAGAAAGTTTGATGAAATTAGACAATGACAATTTAAAAAAGTATTATTGCCATATTGCATGAGTATTTCAAACTTTATAAAATTAGTGTCCTTCAGAAGGACTTTTGTCCGCAAAAAGTAATCCATAGTGACAGTTGCATAATTTAAAAACATTCGTTTTGTCAAGAAAATTTCTTGCAAACAATTATATTAAAATATCTACCGGCAGTTATCTCCACTTCCCCCATAATTGACTCCCTTCTCCAGTTACGTAGCTACAACAA
>SAYR01004057.1:596766-615586 GCA_004382745.1 Argopecten irradians irradians
GGGCTATTGCCAAGGTAGTCCCGAAGACCGTTAAGGCCCTGGCCTTTTGTTATACAGGCCTTTGAGGGCTTGTAGGCTCGTCTGAAAAACAATATCAAGTTAGCAGGTCCCTCTGAAATTCCATAACGACGTATAGCCTTAGGGTCAAAAAACACTTCAACCGTTTTAATCGAAAACGGCCAATGACTTTGAAGGTTCATCGGTATTGTTGATTTTTAACCTCTCGGCTTGTACCTTTGACAGTTGAGACAAAACAATACACTGGCAGCTTTATTAAAACTTATTATTTCTGAGAGTTTTTTTCTTAATGCCGGGGAACAATGTTAACATAAAAATTGGGAAAAATGCAGCAATATTCAAGCCACCCAGAGCCCCTAGTTTCCTAATGATGTAGATATATTATCACATAAGATTAGTTCCGGTCTATATTAACCATAACATTTAATACATCATTTGGAATAGATGTGACCTATCTTCTATATATATATAGTCATCATTAGGAACGAGTCTCCTGTTAGTGTTCGACAGAGAATTGTAAATAGTGTTACGGTTGCCTTCTAGCATTCGTGGCTATGGGTGAATTTCCCTTTAGCTCAGTCCCATTAACGAGTGGCGGACCAGTAAGCTGGGGTCGCGCGGTTTGAGTCTGGCTGGCGGCACACTACTCTGCGCCCTGTTACATTTGTGCCGTAGACCACTCCATATACGATAGAGCAGCCCTTTTTGGAGAGAGAAACCGGGTTGTTTCTGTGTTCGGGGTGTGAACACGTTGAGGCGGGGAGTATTAGTGTTGTAATAGTGATATCGCTCGCCTTCTAGTTCGCAGCTAGGGGAAATTCCCTTTAGCTCAGTCGTAGAGTGTGTGGACACAGTAAGTCAGAGGTCGAAGGTTCGACCCATCTGGCGGCACACTACCTCGCCCTTTACATAGTATGTAAAATTAAACGTGAACCTATTCCTATATATATCGCATCATTAGGAACGAGCCCCTGTTGATTCAGCCATAATGTACAAAAAATCCCTGCTATTTGTTAATAATCAGTATGTATATTTTGCTAAACAGTGGTAATATTTGCATTATCCGAATATACAACTTGAATAAAATTCTTGAATCTTCATTGATATATATTGGTGTAGAGTTATATTATCAAAATTAGTATATGTGTTGATATCTGATTATTTTGTAGATCTCCCTAATAGAAATTGTGACGACATGAAAGAAAAACACAGAAAATTGGCTGAACCTTTTCCTTAAATTTGCAAGCCAGAAGACCTATCAAGATTTTAGGAGATTGTTCAGAAACACTATCTGTTTCTGGAGACAAGCGTGCCAGAAACACGCTCAGGCTTTATTTTCGGGAAGCAGTAGAGAGGTTATGGAATTACCCCATCAAAGGATATCAAAACGTAAGCAGAGTGATCGTTGAGTGGAAAATGTGAAGTGGAAGAGTTTTATGGCAAAACTAAAGAGGCATCGAACGAGCGAGTTATATATTGGAGGAAGCATCGATACACAAATGAACAGTCGCAATAAACGACTATGGAGGAGTTTATTTATTCAGTGATAAAAACTTTTTATAGCTTTTTCTATAACAATGTTTTTAGCAATATGCAAAGTGTTTTTAGATTGTCCGAGAATGAAAATGATCTTTTCATGTCTATCCATTATGTTCTTACCATGGATAATGCTGCTCCCAGCCTCTCCGGTTAATTTTCTGAAAGCTACCAGTTCCAACATAGTATCTTAGAACAAAACATGTCGTGAACCGTTGGAGTCCCGTACAATATGTGATGAATATTATTGATTAAATTACATAGACAGAACAGATATAGGTTGCTGTAAGAGATGTCATGAAGTCAGCTAACATTCAATATTTGGAATAGACCCCTTTGAAGTGTACACCAATAATGGGACATGCTTCCACCAGCATCTTTCCAGAAGTGAATTACAGTTACCTACAGGTAGACAAAGAGAGGAAATCCTCAATGACTTTGAGAAACAAAGTGTTATCAATGAGCAACGCGATCCAGAGTTTGGCATAGAACTTACCTTAATTTGTCAGACAGTACTGCATTTCCTTGAGCGAGGTTGGTCTATTAATGAGGGGTTTTTTTTTGCAAAAAATTGTTAAGTTTTGGTTCACGAATGTACTGAGAAATTGTTACCTTTTTTTTGAGAGATACTGTAGGGAAGTATGTTTTTAAACAACAGGAATAAAAGCTATTGTGGCAGTGGTAATTAATTATGTAATTAATTAAGTAACTAATTAGTTATGTTAATTAGTATTAGTGTATTTATGTATGGTTATCAAATTAAGATGCACCCCTTGCTTGCTCCCAATACTTGTCTCATATGTCACCGTCTTTGCGTTTACCTGTATACCTTATTGTTACCTGGAATGGAGTGACTGCCAGGATGGATGCATGAGTGCATTTATTTAATTATAGGTGAGGTAAGGTACCAGTTCAGTTTGACTCACTGGCTAGTCAGCTGATTGATTTCTATGGGTATAGATATAATAATGTGTTATTTTATTTGGGTTCAAACTTTCCTTCCAAAATTTCTATCTTTGGAGCACTTTCCTTTGTCTTGTGGACAGTTCACAGAAGGTTTTAATGAGAGCATGCCAGTTGTAGTTATTAAGGATACTAGCCTAGACCTTTTGACACTGTTTTGTGAATGGAATAATTCTTCACTTCTAGTTAAGTCATCTTTTTATTTCTTAGCATATTGTTATATCCTGCTGCAATGTTCATAAAGAAAACTTTATGCTGATATATTTATTTGTCTTATTTTGGTAAAATATATCAGAATTATTTCTTGGAACAAGTTAAATTAACTTGAAAGTGTAAAAGTATAAGTTATATATTTGAATTTAAGTGTAATTGATAATCTATTTTATAGGACCCTATTGAATGTAAAGAAGTATATATTTGGATCTCTAGCATCTATTAGTATATAGATCCGAAAACTAGTGTTTTATGATTATGAAGATGTTCATATTAGTTTAGACCTTTTGTAACATTATGTATTTTATTTTCAGTACGTGTTTTTATATGAAGATGTTATATTAGTTTAGACCTTTTAACATATAGTATTTATTCATGTACCAATGTATAGGACCCTGGTCGACATGAAACAGATAAAGTGTATGTAATGCATTTGATAGTATGTATTATGTTGTCAGAGACACAGTGTCTAAGTGGGTAGAATCTCCCCTTAGACTAGAGTATTTTATTGTTATAGTTGTAAAGGGCGAATTGTCTCACCCTGAATTATAGGCCATAGTATAGAGAGACAATTGTCTCCGGGAAAAATATTGTCTTCCCCTTGTATTTATCATAATATCTATTACATGTATATAAATGGTTCATAATGTCTTGTTCTACAGTTACCTATTTATAATATAACTATGTATTACTGTTTATTACTGTATGTTAAATTAGCATATTTCACATCTGATGCTATTTACTGTAGGCATACCTTAGGGATCTTGTATGTATGGATGGATGTATGATTAGTAATGAATGTTATTATGTTATTATTGCATTAGTGAACATGTATTTAAGAGCTTGTTTTTAATTTTTGTACAGACATTACACACTTACATGTATTGTTCAGATAAACCATTATGACTTAGAAGACGGATGTGTCCTCTATTACATCCCAACACTCCCACCTTCATCTGGGGACTTAACCAAACCCAGTTACACTATAAACTGTGGACAGCAGATATACCTGTATGATAAAAGTTTAATCAATTATTAAGCATTCAATTACTAAAGTCTATAATTAAAGAATTTTCATGTGAAATGTTAAATGAATAAACAATCTAAGTAATTTGAAATAGTACACAGTAAAGGACTGGTTAAAATGTTTGTTGCTAAAATTTTACCCCCTTTTCAGATTCATATCCTTTCAGATTCATATTTCGAATTTCAGATATAGACACATCTATATGTGAGAAAATTAAAGTTTGCATATAACCCTTGGAAAGTTTTCTGATATTTTTTAGACCATACCTATTTTATATATTTTAAATGAAATTTGCCTATAATGGAGAAATATTACCAATTTTGTTTTTCTCTTGTTGGCCAAGTTTTAGAAAGCCCATTCACTTTATTTGACTGATCCAAGAAGTTTTAAGCAAAATGTCCGACACTCAACCATTTTTGAATTTTGACATTGACAGGTTTATCACCTTTCATGTTTTATTGATCTTTCTCAAATTTCATATGAAGGTTACCCTTCTTCCCCTCGTTTATGTACCAGAAGAGCTCACATTAGCTTATTCAGGACTTGAATTGTTAATATTTTCTTTCACTTGCTAAAAAATGCAAGTGCCCTAAAAATTTGTAAAAAAAAAAATATCATTTTACTTTTATTAATTTAATTATCCGTATTAAAATTACAGTTTTGCTATTTACAGATGTATATCAAAGAAGAACTTATTTTGCATGATTATGCGAGGTGTATAGGGGGATTACCAGGGTACATGTTCTATCAACAAACATATAGTAAGAACTGTTCCTTATATTTTTCCATTTAAAACAAATTTTCCCACAATCATTTAATATTCCATTTTTAGTCCTTAAAGCCTGCAAGCAAACCACCTATTATGCTCGAGCGTTAAGAAGGTAGTAGTACCCAGATTTACAGACTTAGTACCGCCGGTGGCCCGAGTGGTTAGATGTACCGACATATTATCATAAGCCCTCCAGCTCTGGGTGTTGAAGTTCGAATCCCATGTGGTGGCAAATTGCCAGTATCTGGGCTGCTGGTCGGTGGTTTTTCTCCTGGTACTCGGCTTTCCTCACCAACAAACCTGGCACGCCATTAAATGACCCTGGCTGTTATGTAGGACGCTTAAACTAATTCAAAACTAAAAAATTGGTACGTCCTCTGACCAGGCGGACAGACCCAAATTTCTAGCTTCCTCACAAGGGCGAACACTCTTAGATCTACCAAAGGCCAAACGTGAGGCAGTGCATTTATCAGGCATTACTTACTAGCCATATATCACATTTTTTTTCTGTCATAGTTATGGGAGATGTTTGCAATTGAGGACGACATACTATCAGCACATGCTTTGCTTATAGTTTAACAATTATGTATTAAGCTAAAATTTGTTAATTTGCATACTTTAAGAAATATCGTTTATAAAGGAATGCAAACACAAGTATAAACTTGACTATGAAAATCTTTATTTATGAAATCAAAGGAAGGAATTATTAAATCTTATTATTGTAATCCAATTTCTCCACCCTATAACACAGTAAATGCGTTGTACATAGCTCATTTCATTAAACAACCTTGAATACATGTGCCTCACAAAATAATACCATTTCATATAACATAACAGAATTTACTCCAAATATTGTGATCTTTTGATTTTTGTTCAATATCCAAAGTCATAGGAAAACAAGTTATACATTGTATTTTATAGTTTTGCTCCTCATGACATTAAACAATCTACCATGCTATGAAAGCTGCTAATATTGAGGATGAAGATTGTGCGCCCTGTAATAATTACAGGCCACAGAGGCTGAATGGTCATATGACTAGGTTACCAATTACAACACCACCAAATTGAAATGAAAATGCCTACCTCTTCTGCAACTTACAATTTTACAATTAAGACTCATTGTTATATAACAAAGAGGGCCCATGGTCTTAAACGGTTATCTGACTTATGGCAGGATAAACCACACCTCAAAGAAAATGTAGTGGTAAACAAATTGATGGCAATACAAAAACACTCTTTTAAAACAAAAGAAGTTCAATTTTCTGATACATTGATGAATTAGACCTGAATGAAGCCGTCAAGGTCACTAATTTAAAACAAGAGTGCCTAATTGGCCTTGAATGGTCATCTGACTATTCGGCACAATAACAACACCTCAAAGGAATATAGTAGTGACAAACAAGGCCAATGCAACAAACTCTTTAATAGAAGAAGTCAGTTTCTGATATATTTTGATGAAATTTTTTACTTGAATGAAGGTCAAGCGTCTAATCTTTAATTATACATGTTAGCCCTTCATACAAACAAGGCCACAAGCTCCAATAACAGGTCTCAAGGACTCTTAGCCTATACACAAGTTGTTAAAGATTTAGGCCTATTTAACCCCTGTGACCTTGAATGAAGGTCTAGCGTCATTCATTTTGAACAGACTTGGTAGCTCTTCAATCCCAGCATGTCACATGCCCTCAATATCAGGACTCTAGGCCTCTTAGTTATTCAGAAAACGTTGTTAAATTTTTAGCCTTATTTGACCCCCGTGTGACCCTGAATGAAGAAAAATATTACTAATTGATTGAATTGACCTGTTATTAAAAATATATCTATTTTTGTTTTTATTTCATGAAATTTCATTGTAAATGGATTGCTTTCATGAAACTTTATTATAACAGGTCCATTTGAAATGCTGTCACGAATTATTTAAAAATTGATTTTATGAACAAAAGTATATTTGTTACCCCAGGGAATGACCATGCCTCAAAACTGATTTAATTTTTCCCAAATTCCTTGGCATTCTTTCAATGCTCTCTATCATAAGATGTTTCAGTTTTGATCTACATCATTAATCCCTGCGGAATATGAAAGTTTTCAATGTGCAAGTTGTCAGTTGTATGTTTAAGGTAACTCTGAAAACAGGTGGTTCTAAGAGTAGTGCGAAAAATTTGGCTGAGAAGCCTGCAGGGAAGATCCTCATCCGCCTCCAGTTATAAATGTGGACGTAGTTCTCAAATGTGAATGTCAATCTGAGAATGGGGAAAAAAAATCATACAAAAATGGCATGTTGGAAATTAAATCTGGTTCTCAATATAAACACTCAACACTTAAACCAACATGCGCAATACAGGGTTTTCGAGATCCAAAAACACGCGAGTAAAGTACAATTTACCGTCCCCATTTAAACCCTCCACACAAGTCGCCCGAAAACTCATGAATATCATAATAACCGGCATGTGGACTAACCACAGTAAATTGTACTTTACCTCACATTGTTTTTGAAGTCTCGTAAGGGGCCCCGTATTGGTATACGCTTCTATAGTCATTACATAATTGACGGATCGCAAGCTTCAATTCAAACCGCACATTGACTTCTGCATTGTGATATGCTATGCATGGTTGTCCGAATTGAATAGAAAACACGTGCGTTTGTGAGCAGAGGCGTAGCTTATATTACACCTTGCGATGGTCAATTGCTTTTAGATGCCCTCATCTACCGTAAAGATATTTTATCTAACTTACATGTATTAAATTCTTTAAACCTCCAATGCTTTATGCCAAAATTATAAACATTTTAATAGTACCTATATTAAATTTGATCACAAAACAAGCTTAACAATAAGTGTTCAAGCAACACATGTACCCTGCCCTTAATTAAATTTCATGAAGTTAACAAAATTCTGTTGTTGTGTTCTCAAGTTATTGCTCCCGAAAATTAAATTTGTGAAAACTTTCTAATTAATTTATAACTTGATCAAGCAACTTATTTTATCTAATAATAATGAATAAAATTAAATGAAGCTTTTACAAATTGCGATATGCCAATAAATAACCTATACAATGTTAAGTCGTCACCGAGTTTCATCTCCCCAGTTCTCCGCCACCCTCTACTGAAATTACTACAATTTGCAACCATTTGCAAAACCACTACCAAGAATGTCTTTCTAAGTTTTACTGTTATTTCTTGTTTGCGAACATGTGGATCCTGCCTTTCAATTCGTTTTATACCCTGCTTCAATTTTTGCCTTTGAAGGCATACTGGGGTTTATTCTGTAAAAATAAAATTGGAGCATAAGTGTAACAAAGTCTCTTAAACATTTTTCATCAAACATCGCTTAAGAAAATGTTTTAACTCTATATCAATTACTTGTATAACTACTGTTAAGTGAATTCTGTGGAGTTAGCTGTACATCTAGCAGGTGTGGAAATAGCGGTTATTTCTCATATAGACAGGTTGGGACACTCCCTCAAATTACAGGGACTCTACCCTCCAAAATGCAGGACTTATACTGGCGTATATATACGCGCAGAGTGTTCCCACAATCTGTTATTAATGGGAGGATCTACTTGTACCTGTACGGACTACTTGCTATGACATTGGCCAGAAATCGGCCGAGAAAAAAGACCAGCTTTTTTAGACCACCGTACTCTCCTATCCGTCATAACAAGGATTTTATAAGTATTACGTCCTTGGGCAGGCGTACGTAGGAAGAAGGGGGGCAGGGGGTAATCGCCTCCCCACCCCCGTTAACGCAGAGGACAGTGGCCAAACTGTCCATTTTGGCCCCCCCGCCCCCCATTTTAGGCCGACTGAAATGTTTTCTAAAAATGCCCACAGTTTGAAAAGAAAAATGGCGGTCCTCCTGCAAGCATTTTGCATACTTCATTTTGAAATATGAAGTAACTAGTACTCTGGGCCTTACGTTATTGAGAAGAAGTTGTTTCAAAAGATTTTAGCCTATTTGACTCCCTTTGAGCCCTTGAAGTAGGTCAAGTCATTCATTTGTGCAGAGCAACTTTGGTAGTATCTTCATCCATCTCGGCAGCCATGCTACAGGCCTAAATATGAGTTACTTTAGGGCCTTACCGGTTATTGAGAAGAATCGTATTGACATGATAGTTTACGCACGGCGGACCGCCGACGGACGTGTGCATGTGACTATAGGTCATCAAAAAAACTGCAGTCCGTCAGGATTTAACATTTTAGATAATGACAATAACAAAACGGTCGAGACTGGTTGCTGCGAATAAACGAAAACGGTCTTGGCTCTTACATGACAGTGTTGGTTTATTGAACTATTTGACGGGAGGTTAACGTAACGTTAATTATATGTTTCTGGTCGGACGCCAATTGGCAAACGATGTGGCGCCTGTCACACCAGTTAGCATTCTCAATTGAGATTGTACACGTAGGTATACTTAGTTTACTCACCAAACAAATAGCATTCCACTTCGCATCGTCAAATTCGTCTGCCCAGCCTTCATCTTGAAAACAAACACTTACCAATGATCAAGAACTACTCTTCGTTTTCATTTATCCCAATCAAAATACGCGTGCCGTAGCGCAAAGCGCGCTTGGAGTCCATTACTAATACTGTCCCCACAAATGCAACATCACTCTATCATTACATCGTGTCGATATTGTCTATCAGAAGTTTCTCAATATCAAACACCTAATATTATTGGATTAAATAGATCAAAGCCAAAGGGTTGTGCTTGCATGTATCGGACGGAGGAGGAGAAAAGTTCCCGGAAATAAACCACTGTACAACGATTAAAATCTGCCTCATGGTTTATGTTGACACAGAATTCAAGACAAAGAGATATATTGCCCATTTTGTCCTCCGCACGGTCAGAGCGCCCAGGAGTTCCGGTGTAAATTGCTACAAGTTCAACTATAGTCCAAATATGTTCATATTTCAAATACACAATTCAATCAATGATCAGACATTCATTTGTGAAATGTGCAGTCGTTCTGAAAAATAAATGTCTTTTGCTAATCAATAGGTAAAATTTAAAATAAATTGATATGCTTTCTGCATTTGAAACGAAACCCCGTACACTGAATTTATCTTTACGTGTTCATATACATTGTACGGCGATCATCTTTTAAATTAAAAAAAAAGTCGGTTAATTACTGGACAAGTATGGGTACATATAGTGGATTAGAGAGCGTTTCAATTTGATTGGTCAATGGAATTAAAGTATCTGCTATTGTTTATGAAATAGATGAAAAGTACATGTCGGTCGGTTATACAACTTTTTACGATATATCATATACCAAAATAAGTATACATTTATACCCGATCAATAGATATTATTGTCGTCCCTGTGCCGTTTACTAATCTGTTACCTTGACAACCGATAGCAGTGATTTGTTTATCCGTGGTTACCTTGACAACGGATGGAAAATATTGGTTAATCCGTGAATATATGACCGATAAAATAACGACACGTGTATAGATAAGATAACTCCGCCATATAAAAATCATTCTTGTGATCTATATATAATCCAGGGTGCGGAAGTTCAATGACACACATGCTCAATTCTGTCATATCGAAATATTGTTGCTGTGTACGTGATGTCACGTAGAAGATTTTGGCGTTTAAGTGATGGCGTAAGTTTTGGACGTAGGCTCTGCACACAAAACTTGTGACGTTTTCCACATAAAGACTGACCAATTACCAATTTCATGTCAAACTAATTCAACATCGAGCCGAAAGAGAGATTCATAGATTTTTTTTACATAAAATTGAACTTTAATTTTTCTTGCGACATGTAATTAGTATGGAATAGTTTGACCACAGCTAGGTCTAACAATCTTTGTTCATTTTTCACGTGCGAAAGGAAATTGACACCAAAAACAAGGTGTTTGAACCAGGCGCTGCTACTTCATTTATTTGTTGACCCTTTATATTTTGTAGAATCTGTCTAAATTCACATTCAATGAAAACAAATGAAATACAAAAACATTGATTTCAATTTTCTTGTCGCTTTGTTTGGTCCTTTTAGTATTATGCACATGGACTTGACACGAATTTCCAACCAACTGTCATATACCTTAATTCATTGTTGATACTATTTCATAGAAATGTTGATATCATAAAATATATTAGCCGTTGGTTGGTAATTTGCGTCAAGTCCCTGTGATCTCAGATGCTGACAATGACGAGCTGAAAGCCTTGATATTCCGTGCTTTTTCGCTAAATGATCGCTTTGATCGCTAAATAGGATAATTAAGGCACATCTACATACTGCAGGGGCACTATGATAACTTTCTGAGTTAGTTCGAAAAGGAAAGGAAATGGCCGTTTTGTGTTTTAACAATGTCCCCATGGTAACACACTGAAAACTGAAATACAAAAAGTCGCCAATAGGAAAACAAATATATGTCCAGAAAGTTTTGTGAAGTTGAGCGGTTTTGGCGTTACAGTCCAAGAAAAGTTAATTCATGTCTTTATTCCTCCAAAATTTGAAGAGTTACAATGAAAGTATTATATTATGATGAACAGGAAAACAACAGAAACTTTAGGTAAATAAGAAGAACATTGGTACAGTGCAAAACAATCAAACTGATAAGTGATAACTATAAAATATGACACACAAAAAGGGAAAAAACCATGGAGTGTACGATTAATTGAGACATGCTCTTACTAGTTAAACGTTAGCTGTGAAGCTTTTTCGGAATAAATACAGCATTCTTTAACAAATGGCGCAAAGCATCGGTCCTCATCAATAAAAAATATCTTTCAATGGGGCTGGTTGACTGCCGAGGAGCACGCAACTTCGCTAGCCAATGGTATTCAGTCCGGTACTCTACTAGAACGAATATACGTACCCGGCCTACTATACCTTTCGGCCGGGTACGAATTGGTCCCTATGTGTCGTAGTGGAGCTCTGCCTCCGAAAATCACTCGAGCACAGTTTTCTATACTTTTTTGTAGGTTTCCAATTATTTTATGCGTATACATGCATTAACATATTATTTTTGTCCAAAACAAACATAACTACCATTCTTTATATCTACCTTACCGCTCATACGACGTCAAATTCACAATTTGGGGACTTGCCGTATAAATTCCCTTCAGAAAGACCTTCATATGTATTATGAAAAAATATCATGCTTCGATGAGAATTTTATATTTTATGTGGGACAGTTTTATTGCCTAGTAGGTAAGTCATATCAAACAAGTACGATAAAATGCAACACCATTTTCTGTCTAAAAGTCTTTTGAGCTACAATATTGCAGCTAGTACTCTACCTGCAACATCGTAGACTACTGTACCCTTGGCTAGCAAGTAGCCCAATACAAAATTCCCCACAAAAGTTTTTGATAGAAATAATTTTTTAATGTTTCAACAGACTTCTATAAACGATTGATATCAAAGATCAGGTAATTTGATTACTACCGACACAAAAATGTTATCGAAAATTGGAAGACATCATTGGAAAGGGAATAATCCCATCTCCATTTTGGTGTATGACATTTAAGGATCGATCCGAAAATAAGGTAGAAATCATTAATTAAAAATTTACACTGTACAGTAATACAAAGTCAAACCACCTAAGTTAGACCACCAGTTGGCGGAGCTTAACTGGCCATTGTGACGTCACTAATTACTGTATGAATGGGCTTATATTGGCAATTTATATATATTTAAGGGTATCGAATCTAAAACGTACGAAAATTTATCTGATAGGTCACAACGGTGAACATTAGAATCTATGAATCACGACAATCAGGTATATTATAATTTTGTGATGAAACCTGCGATGTCAGTTTAACTTGTATACGTTCAAAGGGAGGTAACTCTTACAATAGCACTGCTCAGGCATTCTATTGTTCATTTTGTCGTTATTTTTTAAGTAGTGGAGTTCAAATTTAAAACATTACAGCATAAATAATACAAAACTGTATTTTGTGCAAAAATTGCTGTATTAAATCAATAATTTCGTTTCAACAATTAAATCAACAAAGATAATTGCTGATATTTAATCACAAATAAATCCTAAGATATTATTAATGAGCCATAATATTATATATTACTTATGAACCCGTCAAGAACCAACCACTTTTCCTTGAAAAGTCAATGCAGCATCTTCAAGTTTTTTACCCACATCTATTAATTTACTGTCTGTTTGGAACTCAAGGGACAGCTCTCTAAGTGTAATAGCTATGCGATCTTTACTGATATCCTCTCTATGAATGCCATGTTTCCATGTGTTCCGTGCCGGACCATAAACCACGATCAGTGACCTCTGGTGCAGGGGAACTTTGACCTCTACGTCCTCATCGTCCTTGACAAAATATAAATAAGTGTCTGACAACAAGTTCAATGTCACCAGTCTATCACCCCATAGCCAGAAATCATCGAAGTGTGGATCAATCGCTGAACCTCTCAGGGGAGAGTACTCTAGATTGCAGAGTTCTACAGGTTTGAAGTCTGCTAGTTCTGTCACTTCCTTCATCCGACGATACAGTGGTTCACTGAAGCTTGGAAGTCCAGTAAATGCATCACACTTCAACTTTTTCTTCTTGAAATTCACTTTTGGACCATAATCCTAGAAGGCAAGAATAAAAGATGAACTAATCAGTTAAAATCAATCAATTTACACCATGGAAAGGAAATTGGAAGTTTTCTTTTCAGATTAAAGAATAATAACCACTGGTTTAACATTTTGAGTTCCCTTGTGAACTTTTCCTGAATAATTATTTGAAGAAAAAGGACTCACATAACAGTGCTTTAAAGATGCTCCACTGCTGACAGAGCATAAACGATACCCTTCATTTGAACAATAACTGAAGTTTAATTGTGTTTCTATGTGTCTAACTAACACAAAAAAGAATATGAAATACTTCATTTTGATGCATGCGCAATCAATACTACTACTTAATTTCATATAGAGCATAGTGCCATGGATTTTTTTCGGGACGCAATTAATTATCTTTAATATTTTTTATTTTGAATTAAAATAAGTTTAAGTAGCTTATACTTTTCAATGGTGGTAATGGTGTAAAGTAAGTAACTTTTGCAACTGAAGAAAAATACAACTTTGTCTGCTCCTGTTTTTAATAGTAAAAACATACCATTCATCAGATGTGGAGCATTTTTAAATTGTGCATTTGCCAAATTTTCCATTTTCACATAAGATGACAAATCTTGTTAACAGATAAGCCTATTTTTTTTTACAAAATATATATGTGTGTTTCTCAGGGTTTTCACCGATACAGATTCAATGTCATGTTTTCATTCTTCACTTAATTTAACCTTCACCTTCAGAAAACACATTTAGATTATTTAAATTCAAAGACTGGAAAAGTCCATTATAAAATTTCAGGGGTTAATATTACCTGTTTCCTCCTCCCTGATTGTGACACAGCAAAAGGTACTCTGTATATCTCCTCACATATACTTCTTTCTTCCTCTTCTGACACAAAGTTCTGGATGATTTTAATTCCTGGGAAATCTATGGGGGTGCCAAGGTGATCAGGATGTTGTTTCCATGGTGATTTAATGCCTGGCCATGCCTTACCACAGTACTCACAAAAGTAAGTACAGACTCCCTGTAAAAATCAGTGGTATTTGATTATCATATAATTCACCTGAATTCAGGACACTTTGATTCGATTGTGACATTTTATTAAGTTGAAAAATCGAAAAAACAGAATGGATAAAACAGAAGCAAAGATTTTCAACCATACCTTACCTTTTTAATTGCATTGTTAATAGTCTAAATTATTGCTAATAAACTTAAAATCAAAAAATACACCTACTCTAACTAGCATATCAATCAGTTGTTTTTTTTATATCATTATAGTTCTAATAAGCTGGTATTTTAAATGCACAACTTTGCAATGTGATGTTTTATCACACTCACAATTATAGAATAAAAGAGATATAATATTAATTGATCATTCTAACCAGATATTAAGTTATGTGTAACAACTTAAGACATTTTCCTGTTATCACCACCCTCAATACTCCAGGGGTTACTTCCATTGTTGTGATATCCACCCTTGGACTATCTCTTGTAAAACAGGTAGTTCAGAAGCAAAAAATGAGCAATCACAGGCCTTCAAAAACTTCCTTTAAAAATTAGAGACAGTTGGGTGGATATAAAGACAGTGATAGTAACCTCTGGAATATCAAGGATGTTTTATTGTTAAAATGATCGCAAATACGGCCTAAAACACAAAAATTATACCGATATCCACAGACAGATATATAATATGGGCCTAACCAGAAACATATATACATAGAGATTGGCAACTCCTCCAATTTTACGATCGGCAGATGTACCTCTGTATGTGCTTAGGGGTTTTTAGATAAACTCTTAAATAGTTTAATATAAAAGAATAGCTTTGATATGTTGTAAAAGTTCAGTGATTTTCAGACGGTTTGAGTATGATTTTGGATTTTTACTTTATTTACTTTAACTTATCTATTAATAAAACAAAACACACTTCCGATTTTGAATGCCTGATTTTCGAAAAATCAGGTAAAATTGCTTATTTTCATGATTTCAAAAATCATATTAAATAACATCAATCGGGAAAACTGGTCACATCAAACCATGATATAAATTTTGTGTTGATGCAAAAATTTCACGTTTAAAAGAATATACTTAAAAGTATTTAGCTAAGGCAAAATGCCTATAAACCGGAGGTCCCTCTGCCTGTCAACAATGACAAAGAAGGAGTTTCCAATCTCTATGTATATATTCTGGCCTAACCTCACTGATTAGTGATTATGATTATCATAACAACTGAAAATATGAGGCTGTACAGCAAGTAACAAGACAAACAGAAGCATGTTACCGATAGTAATCAGTTCCATTGAATTACGTTTATGTTCGGAAACTTACCTTCTGTTCAGATCCTGCTGGCAACTTCCCCTTTCCTTCACAAATGACACATGTGCGTATTCCTTTACATCCACAGACCTCCATGTTGTTGACATCACATGCAACTTCCGGTTATTGTAAAAATAGAGTCGGTCCTATTTTTGCCGTAAAATATATCTTTAAACAGTAATGAGCTTCTATATTTTTCACAATTATTTTTATTAATTCTAATATATTTATTATATACTTGAGTAACGTATTTGAGCAGGAAACGTATTGAAAAATTGAAACGATAAAATTTGTAATCGGTTTCAATTTTACAATACCACACAAAACATCCGGCAGCATGGTAAATTTCGCGGGAAAATAGTGTAAACAAGGTAAAATATTGACGGTAATAACTTGTTCTGTTTGTAATCTTTTTTTACCTTCATTATGAACACAAATTAGTCTTAACTGGGTTGAAAATGTCAAAATAATCTTAAATGTGTTCAGCGACATCATAATAATGGCGATAAAGTGTTTCATTCAGGTGGTATTGTCATGTCAACATCAGCTTTAATATAAATTAATTCATAGGCACTTAAAAAACAGGACCGTTTTCGTTGACGGTGTGGCTGATTTATGTTTAGCCATTCGCTTTTGAATTATTGACAGAAATGGTTAGTTTGTATAGCAAAGTGTTCGATATAAGCGTAAAGGATTATTTACAAATAATAATATACATGTGTTAATTATCAGCCCAAACATACAACAGATATATATGTTATATGTTTGGGCTTTGATAAAATAACTGTCCAACCAGTCCATCTGTTTAAAAAAGGGGCCTTCAAATATCAGTCCCCAATAATTCTGTTCATTTGCAGAAAGCCACAATACCCCCCCCCCCCCCTTTCTCGGCAACAACAACAGAAAATTGTTTTGAATTTGTTTCTTTCCGGTGGGGATCAATCAAATCTCAGTTTTTGGGGATATAAATCTATATAGGTTGCGGTAATTTTATTCACACTGGTAGATATTGAATATGATGTACAATAAAGTCACTTTTTATTTTAGATTTATTAAATTAAGACTAAGACTCAATTATGGTTAAGTTTCAGTTTTAATCATTAAATAAAATATCCAGTAGAAGACTAAAGAAATCATAAAATTTGATGTAACAACTTGCATGTAGATATTTTAATTGTTACAAAAACTGCCATTTTTGTTTTCAATTGGAAAAAAAATATTTTGGTGAATTTGGATTTGTTTGATTAGTTTAACGTCCTATTAACAGCCAGGGTCATTTAAGGACGTGCCAGGTTTGTTGGTGGAGGAAAGCCGGAGTACCCGGAGAAAAACCACCAACCAGCAGCCAGTACCTGGCAACTGCCCCACATGGGATTCGAACTCGCGACCCAGAGCTGGAGGGCTTGTGGTAATATGTCGGTACATCTTAACCACTCGGCTTTTGGAATCTACATTATAAAGTACATGTACTACAGTTAAGACTAAATATACACAGTACATTGTATACAGTAACATATCTGTAAAACAAATTAAAATCTCACATGCAACTGTGAATCATTTCTTTCTATTTTAATTATTTTCTGCGTTGCAATTAAACTTCTATATTTTATTGGCACATTGTGGTTCTATAGAAAATTTCTTAGTCAAGAAAAAGTACAAAAACAACACACTCGAAAAATACTTTTTTTGAACTTTGTGTAAAAAGGAGCATAAAAGTATACTTTTCTCTACTTTATTTTGGTATGGGTAAAGTGCTGAAAACTTCTATCTAATATCTATTGACCAGGTCCTTGTAGCCATGTATGTGCAATAAAGTTGTAATTTAGAAGTGTTTAAAAATACTTTATATGTCATTGATGTTTTTTTTTATATATATAGAACCTTTGCTTCAATACTTACTGAATGAAGCTTATAGCTCAAACACAGTGACACTTATAAATTGTATTTGGTTTTGATTCAATTGAATACAAATAATTTCCATGTAAGATTTTGAGATAAAAGCAATTTCTCACTTTCAGAGTTTACTTAATTAGACAAACTAGTTGCTATTAGAACTTTTGTCCTTGGTGTGAAACCAACACAAGGTTCCCTGTCCCCTGGGGCCTCGACCTGTCCCCTCAGGCTAAATATTACAGTTTGGACATTCTATCACGGGTGAATGGTTGTGTGCAGTCAGGCTTGACCTGTTTTTTACCTTTGATGTTTAACCTGTGATTTGGCCATGGCCACATGCCAACAGAATCAGCTGACTTGATTGTGTATACATAACATTTTATGTACAAAAAAAGTGTCACTTTGAATTTACAGCTTCTAGAGACCAGAGCGGCAGGTGGCAGTGTGGGACTTGTCAGTTGGGTAGAAGACTTTCAAGGTGACAAGTCACAGAAAATTAGCTGTAAGTATATACCTTTCACTTTAAAAATTTATGCAATAAAGAAAAAAAATCAACATTTTAAAGTAAGAAATTTTTGTAAATAACAAAATAATTATTACTTAATTTTATGATTTAATAATGTTACTAATACTTAAATCTTGTAATTGTTGAACTTCTATATGAAATAATTAATTTAATTATTATCTAATGAATGGTAATGATGCCCTAATTTTTTCATATTAATACAACTTAATTATTATATAGATTATTAAGTTTTTTATAACATATTGTGATCTTTTTTTATTGTATATGTGTATGTCCTGAGATGCATTTGTTGCTGTTCAAATTTATGTTAATTCCCTGACATCACCTATTAAAGATATTATGTTTGTTGAATGGCATTTATACTTTGTATATGTAGATATGCAGTATTATGTTTAATGTATACATTTCAAAACTTATTGGTTTATATTTTCCCCTCTTTGTCATAATATTTCCACATTTAAACTAACAGTATAATAATCAAAAAAATGTTTGACTGAAATTATATTTCACTGTCATTAAGATTCTTCAAATACGTCTGAATATAATGTGCTTCTACAATTATAATAACATAATTACTACCTTGAAAATGATAGTCTGAAATATAGCTCCGTTAAAAATATATCAAAAGAAATTTAAAAAAAACAATGCAATACTTCTTTGTCATATGTTCATTTAATTCGTTTTTTAATTAAATTCATTTGAATTAATATCATTTAAAAACCTTATTTAAAGATGCTCCACCGCTGACAGAGCATAAATGATATTCATCATTTGAACAATAATTGGTGTTTAATTGTGTATATATTTGTCTAATTAACACAGAAAATAATATAAAATTATTTATTTTGCCTTTGCTGCATGCGCAATCAGTACTTCATTCTATATAGGATATAGTGCCACAGATTTTTTTCGGGATGGATCTAATTATTTTTCATATGTTTAACTTGAAGTAAAATTAGAAGCTCGACCTTTTTAATGGTGATAATGGTGTAAAGTAAGTATTTTTTGTAACCGAAGAAAAATACTAA